>JAUMHD010000005.1:0-104173 GCA_032359135.1 Ulvella scutata
TGAACACAGCTCAATTGCGCACAACGAACAGAAGCGCATCCACACCTCACCGACAGCGATGGGCCGCACCCCGCCTTGGCGCTTCTGCAGAGCGACCAGGCGGCTGGCCAGCATGGCTGGCATGGGCTGAATGTCTCCGCTGAGGACTCTGTTGACAAACAACAACACGTTGTCTCTAGCAGAGCGGCCTCTGTCTATCAATGCAGCCATTTTAATCTGTACCAATATCTACATAATCACCTCCCCCACGGATACAGCAGAAGAACTACTACCTAACAAATCATCCGAAACTCACAGCCGAAGGTCTGAGGATTTCCCAGGCGGGACAGTTCGTTGAACACTGTGTCTGGTCTGTCCTCAGGTGGAGTGGCAAGGCATTCCCGGTCATCAGCAGCAAACTCCCCATCCTCCAGCATCTGGTCATCATCATCAAGGTGCTCCCCGGCCACGAGCAAGCTGACCGTCTTCATCTGCTGCACAGCTGCGCCCCCAGGCGCACTGCCGCCTGCTTGCCTCACGCGCTCATCCTGCTTGATGATCTCAGCCAGGCGCACAAGGTACCTAGAGTCACTCGCGTTCTGTGTGCGCGCCGTTTCCACCTTGTTGTGGTGCTGGCTCACCACAACAAGGTGGAAACGGCGCGCGCACAGAACGCGAGTGCTTCTAGGTCTGTTCTCCACCCCTCCTGTGCCTTCTCCGCTCGCCCAGCACCGACTACATCATCAGCACAAGCACTGTCACCATGAACACACCTAGAATCTAATCCCGCAGGCTGCTGCTGTGCATGCCCGCCTCTGGCCCCTGTAGCCACCGGCAACGACTGCTGCGCCCACTGGCCAAGACGCCGCTGCCCCACAGCGGACTCGGATGCAGGCTCTTGCATGGGCGTATCACCTTGCAAATCAGACCAGCTAGACACACCAACATCTGGCGCATGCTGGCCGATTGCACCGTGATTGGAAAGGTGCGGAGTCGCGATGCCCCCGGCACTAAAGGGAGTGCGGCCAGGGATAGCTCTGCCACCAAATGGCGCTGGGGTGGGTGCGGCTTCCGGTGGTGCTTGTGGTATGTCGTCCTGTGCACACCACGCAGGCATGTAAGGATGTCTTATGCTTCTCGAGGACACAAACTGTATGCGTAAGGACAAGCATACGGCCCGCCATACTGTCCAGTACTATACGGCCATACGGCTTTCATATGGCCCATACGCACAAAGCAGTATACTCGTTTTCAGGCTCATACGGTTGGCGAACTCAATACATACGGTGGCACACGTCGGACGAAGCAGTGCGGTGCGTGCACTTGAACCAAGCTGTCTCAGGACACAGCAAAGTGACTCTAGCGAGGCGGTAGAAACTAAAACATGCGCACCTGAACGTACTCTGCAACTGTGGCCAGCAGCAGCTCTGCCTCGACAGCCTCCATGTCATGCCCTGGCCCCCCGCTCGAGGCTTCCACCAGCAATGGAGTACCTGGCGTCCCCATGTGCAGCATCACGTCTGCGTGCATGGCCTTACACAGCGCCACGATGACTGCAAAGTCCTTGATGTTGAACGTAGCCTCCATGGTGTCATCGCTGCGCAGGACAGAGCTCTTGAACAGCTGCCCTCCCTTCACGTCTATATTGATTATGGTGTTGAGAATCTTGCCCTTGCGTGTCTTCCCTGCAAAGACTCACATGCCTTCGCGCACTCGCTATCAGAGAATGCACTGCATGATTCGTACCTACACCGTACCTACAGCAGAAATTCGTACCTACAGCAGAAACGCAAGTTCCTGTGCACAGTTTCCAACCAATCAGCAGTCATTGCCGTCAAATTCAACAGAGCTCTCATACAGGCCAGGACATCTTCATCGACGCCTTGCACTTGCACCAATCCTCAATCGAGCAGCAAAAGCAATTCAATCTACAGCACCTTCAGAGGCCTGCCTATTACCAAGGCCACTACATTCAGTACTATACCTATGCCGGATGACGTACACCTCTGCTAATCATACCAATGTTTCTTGAACACGTCCTCTTGTTGTCGACCGTGTGCGTGTGCACAAGTGGTGTTTGCGTTGGGCTTCAAACCGAGCTTGCTGTGTACTTGGCAGAGCTCCGTCAGCTTGGACACCCCCCAGCGCTGAACTAGATACTCCAGCCAATTGCCCTCCCCATGGCTTGCCATGTTCCGCACATGCTTGTTGATCTGCACAATGCCACACACTCTACTGTTGAGAACTCAAAACCCAGAAGGCATGACCGAGCTACTTCGATAAGTAAAAACTGGAGGAGGAAGAGGAGTGATGGGCGCACTGGCAGCATGACTACCCTAAAGGAGGGTTTTGTGATGCACGGCATTGCACTGAAACCATATACAGTACACGAACAGCATCACACAGGCTACATTACGAGTCAAAAGTAATCACTGGGACATGAAAGCATGGCATCGCCCTGCATTATGCATAGAAGAGGACCAAGCCTGCATGTGTCGGACGTGCAAGGGCTGTCTGTGCAGAGCATCAATGGGACAGCACACCTCTGATACACACGGATCCGCCAGGAACCGCACAGCGTGAGCGCACGTGATGGTGTGCAGGGTCCTGCCTTCATGGCACATGAAGTTGGGCCACAGGTGTTCGTTTTCAAAAAAGGAGGCGTCCTCAGACAAGAGGACCAGGAAGCTGCGCCACGGGCCCTGTGCTACGTCACAGTTGCGCGCACTGAACGTCAGCGGTGGCGCCGCGACCTGAAATGCTGCTCCTGCTTCCTCCAAGCTCATACCGTCGTGCATCGGCAAAGACCAGTGTGGCATAGGAGCCCCTCCCTAGGTGCTACAGGCTTGCTGAAAGCGTTTGGAGGATGAACTAGGGGGCCTACAGGAACAGGGAACGTGCTGACGTGCTTCGGAAAAAGGGGTGAGGTGTCGCTACAGTCTGCTGAGCTCGATGCTGGACTTGCTGGGCTGCTGTGAAAGTTCTATGCAGAGCTTGCTGGGATGCCCGAGGAGGCTGCAGAACCGAAACTCGGGCTACTTCCTTTGATTCCAGGGGCCGGCTAAGGTTATCGTGTCTGTATTGATTGACAGCCACCTTGCCTTCAGGTTGCCATCACTGCACGAGTGGGAGTGCTGCTGCTGCCATTCTTCCAGAAGCCTGCGGAGAACAGCACCAACATGTGAGGTCAAGAAACGGGGTTTACCTGCGCAGTGCACAAGACAATCCTGGTTGGAGGAACATACTCTGGTTTTCCTACAGTTTTGGCATCTATACTGTTCAGCCACTGTCTGGCCTGCTGGACGGCTTTTCTGTGCAACGCTACCTGTTCTTCTATGGCTTGTGATGCGGTTCCGAGTTCAAATTTACCTACATCTCTTTCAGGTGCGTTTGGAACTGGTGCACTTCTTTGATCTCGCGAGTCCAGCACAGTTCACGTACCCCGCAAGAACTTTCCCAGGAAGAACATGAAGGAGGTCCAGGGGCAGAGAAATGTTGCCTTCTTTGTCTACTGTATCCACCGCGAGGGATCCGTGCACAAACGGATTCCTTCAAGCAGAGATCCGTAACAACGGTCGGGCACCAACTGGACCCGATGCGTCATTAGTTCTTATTGTCCATCAACGAGGAAGATATGCTCATCTAAGGATACTGGCAACTTGGAGCGTGGCGGTGGGCATGCCGCCGCATGTGTGAAAATCCAGATCAATTTGAAAGGATCTATTCAAAGTATCGTATCGTGCCCGTGTAGGGCCACGTCTCAATGTGCATCTCCATGGTACCGATGCTCGCGTCCCATAAAGCAGCCGAAGCATCCGTAGCATTGCGTTTGAAACCTTGGAAAGCAAGTGACCCATTGCAAGCGGTAAATCAACTGTACAAGTAGAGTCCACTCAGACTGGAACATGGCAAGGCTTCTCACTCGTGTCCCCTCTTCAGTCGCAGAACCTCGTGCAGCATGTCTGCATCGGACAGCAAGAGCGCAGCGTGGCGCTGCAGCGGCCACCACGCACGATGCCCCACACAAGCGCACCCAGCCAGCCGCTGCTCCGCGCATAATAGCCTGCAGAGCCGTGTCTGCTCCACCTCAGAAAGCTCAGAGCCGGGATGTCGGTAGAAGCGCAGAGGACGCAGACTTCTTGGATCCACAAAGACCCATGAAGGTGCTTGTGGCCGGCGGTGGTATCGCAGGGCTCGTGCTGGCAGTGGCTCTCCTGAAGAAAGGAGTTGATGTACGGATCTTTGAGCAAGACATGACTGCTATTCGCGGCGAGGGCAAGTACCGTGGCCCGATTCAAGTGCGGTTCCTGTACCAGAACACTACTGACCTGCACCGTAGGGCTGCACGTGCACGTTCACCGAAGTCTGCCCTTGGTTTTGTACGGTCATTTCCTCTGGCTGCTTACTGTATCCCAAGGCTTCATTTGCTTGTTCGTGGTTGTTCCGGAACCATGCCTGAGTCTCGCCGAATTGCCAACGTATCTTTCGTTGCAGCCCGCTTATGTCAGCAGCAATGGCGTATAGTAGCGTGGTTTCGACTGAACATTGCAAGCAGCATGCCCTGCTCCACGCTCGTATCTGCTTCACCTGACGCTGTGTCGGATACTGTGAGATACGCGAAAGGCAACACCGCCAAGGCAAAGGTCAGGCAGATACAGGAAGTTGATACGAGTTGTCTCAGCGTCTCGCTGGTGTCGTATACACCAGCTGCAACCACGTCATCTGTCATATGCCCTCCAGAGCCCACAACGCTTGTGCTCATTCCTCGACATCAACAAGTACATGCAGGTTCAATCCAATGCTCTGGCAGCACTAGAAGCCATCGACGCGGACATGGCTGCGGAAGTGATGAACGAAGGTTGTGTGACAGGCGACCGCATCAACGGCCTCTGCGACGGCATCTCGGGAGATTGGTATTGCAAATTTGATACCTATCACCCAGCTGTGAATAACGGCCTGCCTGTGACGCGAGTCATCTCGCGAGTCACTCTGCAGCAGATCCTTGCTAAATATGTGGAGAAGATTGGTGGCACAGACGTCATTCAGTCCAACACCAAGGTGACCGTCTTCAGCGAGGATAGCGCGGAGGGTCATGACAGGGTACGCATGGCCTGCTGCGTCACCGCATGCTGTAGCATCCCTGGCAACAGGCAGCTGTCAAACTGTGTGCGCAGCTTTGAGGTGCCACCTGGCACGAAGTGGTCTTTCGTTGTCTTACCTGAAGGGCTGTGCAGGTGTGGGCTGAGCTAAAGGACGGCAGCAGGCAGTGGGGGGACGTTCTCATTGGCGCCGATGGGATCTGGTCCAGTGTGCGCAAGCAGATGCTCGGGGAGCAGCCGGCCACCTACTCTGGCTACACCTGCTATACTGGCATCTCAGACTTTGTGTGCCACGACATCGACACTGTCGCATACCGCGTGTTCCTGGGCAACGGGCAGTACTTTGTAAGTTCTGATGTGGGAGGCGGCAAGATGCAGTGGTATGCGTTCCATGAGGAGCCCGCAGGCGGCAAGGACGAGGAGGGCACCCAGAAGAGGCGCCTGCTGGACATCTTCGGCAAGTGGTGCGCCCGCCTTGCGTCATATTCTGTACAGTTGAGCCTGCAGGCCCCTGCTGGGCGCTCACATGCCTGACATCCGGAGCACAAGGCGCTCTGGTTCCGATCGCTGCATGCAGCCACCCCTTTGGGCCACCACAGTGCCGTTGCCTTGGACTTGCAGCGCGCACTGGTCCCCTCAAGTGTTACAATGGCTGGTGAGTGCTGCAGGAACGACATGGTGACCGACCTCATCGCCGCCACACCGGAGGATGACGTTATCAGGCGCGACATCTTTGACCGACCACCGATATTCAAGTGGACCAAGGGCCGCGTGGCACTGCTCGGGGACTCGGCGCATGCCATGCAGCCCAATCTGGGCCAGGGAGGGTGCATGGCGATCGAGGACGCATACGAGCTCGGCAAGCTCATCGGCGAGGCCATGCCAGCTGCGCAGGAGCGTGCGGCCGCTGCAGGCGAGAACGCCGCGTTCCAGATGAAGGTCCCCACAGTATTGAAAGCGTTCCAGGGGGAGCGCATGATGCGCGCGAGCGCAATCCACGGGATGGCGCGCATGGCGGCTGTTGCAGCGTCCACGTACAAGGCATACCTCGGAGAGCAGTTCCATCTGGAGGACAAGATCAAGATCCTGCATCCTGGGAGAGTTATGGGGCAGCTGGTTCTGGGGGTCAGCATGCCGCTGGTGCTTGGCTGGGTGCTGGGGGGGAACACCAAGAAGCTCAAGGTCTCAGACAGGGCCCAGTACTGCACGCTTGCTGACCAGCCTCATGGGTTCGGGCAGAACGACTGGGACCGCCTTATGAACGACGATGAAGCTCTGCTGCGGGCATCCCATGCCCTGTGGGTGCTTGCCGCATTGCCTGCTGCTTCTGAACAGGTGAGCCACTGCTGCTTGCCGTTGCGACGTGTGCCCAGTGCGGCCCAGGTGTCGGTGCATGCATGCCGAACAAGCTTGCGCAAGATTGAATCTGATACATTGCTGGCCTACAGGAGGGCACACAAGAACCAGCGTTGGTGCTGGAGGATGGCGTGACCATCGGCTGCGGGTCAGTGGCGGATGTGCACATCGAGGGTGCGGGCGTGGCAGACATCCACGCTGTCGTGCGTGTCGACAACGAGACGTACTACATTGAGGACGCCAGCAGCCCCGGTGGCACATTCCTGAACAACGAGCGCATCATGCAGGGCAAGCGCGTGCAGTTGCACCCGGGCGACTATGTCGCTTTTGGTGAGAATGCAGGCGCAAAGGGCACCCTCAAGGTGAAACTGCTGCACACCAGCCAGCGTGAGGGAGGGCTACTGAGCTGGACACCAGATGGCACCACCACACGCACACCGGTTGCCACCAAGCCCCACTAGGAAGGTCTCAATGCCTGGAGTTTTGAGCAGTGACTTGACCCACCCAAACAGCAAAGTGACAATCATCCCCTCGCCCCACCCCCCACTTGCCTGGTCAAGGCCGTTTGAACTAGTATTAGCTGTAGATGGGCTCGTCGTCAGCCCGGCCTCCAGTCTGCGGGGGATGTTGAGGCTGCCTCAGTTTTCTTGTGATGAGGTGGCATTAGTCACCACTGCATTCGTTCTGTAGGTTGAATGAGAGTGGTCAAGTATATATATCCAGCATCTGATCCAGCAATAGACAATGGCAAGCATGGAGTTCAGCGTGTGTGAATGATGTGGGGACTTGTGGATACGTCACCATGCGTGTGATGGTTAGCGTTCGCTATCATTGTTTAAAAGTGTTCTTGTCTATATCTTCCCTTTCTTTCTCATTTCAGCACGCCTCTCTTTCCTGTTACCTGGTCCTACCGAAGGCTCAGAATTCGATGCTGACCCCTGACCCAGCATCGGAGAAAACGTCTTCCACGCTGTAACGGCAGAATACACCGGCAGTATTGCTGCCAGAACCCATCCGTAGTCAGTACAGGCCACCAGAGGCAGCAGGATGACTGCAGACCACAGCAGATCCTTAGCAAGGCCCAGTGCTGAGGAAGGTTTGGACAGGTCTGCCCCAGCATCTACCAGTTGGAACTCTGGCGGAGGGCCATAGGTAGCTTCAGCGGCTTTCTTCAGGTACTGATAAGCTACAGCTAGGCAGCTGCAGAGGAGTGCCGTTCCTAGGAATGTCCACCCCGTGACTGATGAATATCGGAAGATGTACCGGACTCCAACGTGAGCGATCTACAGAAAACATAAACTGTTATGACCATATATGTAGTTGCAGCACGCTTTTCAGCGTCGACTGGCGAACAAAAGACGGTGATGTGTACATTGTTGATCCCATTGCCAGCATATTGTTGATCCCATCCCCATCGGCCTGCACATTGGCCAGGCTTGGGGTGCAGTGCTCGGCAGAGGCAATTTCAGCAGAATCGCACACCGTTGCGATACAAGCTGCTTGAAAGTAACTCTGCAGGGCCGCTGTGTTGGAAGCCAGCCTCTTCTTCTGCCCCTCTTTCGCCATCCTGCAGCCCGTAGGATTGTATTTCCAACGATTCTTGCTGACGGTTCTGAAATTTAATTATCTCTCATGTACTCTTTCGAATAGGACTCGCAAAATGAGTGCTGACAAAAGGCGTTGAGACGAGATGAAAGAAATTGACAAACCACCGCAACATGAATGTGCAATAACCAGAAGGGCCCTCCATCGATTCTTCAGTGGATAATCTGATTGGTCCTGGTTCTGTGCATGTGCACTGTCAGATCTGGATCCAGTCTTGACATGCATCGCGATGATTTAGCGCTATAATTAGCCATTGCCATGGCGACCAGGCTCCTTTGCGAAGGACGGTCAACTTCGTGCGCACATGGAGCTTTGCTGTAAACATAACATATGCGCGCCTTGCCTTTGAGGCACAGTTCTCACGTCAAGTCCTGCATGCGCAGGGACTTCGGTAGCGATGTCGGGTCAGTATGCCATAGAACACGAGCATGTAAGCCGCGTACAGCTCCTACAACGTCGTACTCAGTACTTTCGTTTGAATGATGGACCGTTCCGCATACTTCATTGTATCGCTTTCGCTGCGTTTACATACTGTGTGCTCACGCATGTCCCGCAGGAGATTGATAGTGCATCTCTGAGTTTGGACGGAGAAGTAACAACTTCTGCAATAGATGATACCAGCCTTGATGGCACAGTAGGGCCTGAAGAAGATGCGAATGTCAGCGAGCCACTCCCTGAGATGTGGGAGCCTGAAACGCCACAGGACTATGTGCGGGTGGTCTGGGCGATCATTCTCGTGTTCCACGTCCTAACTAACTTGTTCTGCATCTGGGTGGTGAGAGTCAAGCTCTTTTGCGAGTTTTCCTCGGCTAAAACAGTTAAGCAAGCAGATCATGTGTTTTGCGTACCCCGCCAGAACCACGGCGTCCCAGACATCGTACCCATGACGAAAAGAGAGTTGAAGCTTCCTTCGCAAAGTGAACCCGTGCGTTCCCATCGTACTGTCGCTATGTTCCACTGTCCTTGTTGCACACAAGGCACAGGTGACAAGCACTTGCTCACAAGCAAACAGGCCCGCAGGAGCAGCATGTTGAGTTTGACTTCCGGCGCATCCGATTCGAACTGAACTTTGCGTCCAAAACGTTTCATGCTGTGCGGTTCCCCGACGGCAACTGCATCTCATCCTACCTCGAAGCCACAGGCTTTACAGCTGATGCGGATGTGCTGGCTGCAATCGACATCTGGGGCACCAATACGGTTGATGTGCCTGTGCCACACTTCATGGAGATGCTCAAGGAGCAGATGCTGGCGCCGTTCTTCTGCTTCCAAGTCTTCTGCGTGCTGCTCTGGTGCATGGATGCGTACTGGTACTACTCGCTGTTCACTCTGTTCATGCTGGTCATGTTCGAGTGCACAGTCGTTTTCTCTAGGACCCGCACCCTCACAGACCTGCGGGCCATCCAGGTGCCCAAGTCACAGCTGCAGGTGCCGCCTCCCAGCATGTGCTCAACACGTACAACTGCTGCTGCCACAGCCTGCAGCTCTTGAGGGCGAACATCCCTTAGTATGTAGGTAGACGCCAGGAAACAGCATGTGCTGCCCGCGCTTTGCACAGAAAGCAAGCTGCGCATGTGTGTTTGTGTGCGCAGGTGTACCGCAGCGGGAAGTGGCAGAAGCTGCCGGGGGAGGTGCTGCTGCCGGGGGATGTCATCTCAATAGCGCGCGCGGAGGGAGCCAAGAGCAGCGACGATGAGGCCGTGGCGCCCGCCGACGTGCTGCTCATCTCCGGCACAAGCGTCGCAGACGAGGCGGTGCTCACCGGCGAGTCCACGCCGCAGTGGAAGGAGGCGATCACAGAGCATGAAGGGGGGCCTGCTGGGGGGGCGCGCGCGGTGGACGTGCGGCAGGACAAGCGGCATGTGATCTTTGGAGGCACCAAGCTGCTCAACTCTGCAGCGGGGGAGAGCACGGCTGCAGGCATCCAGTCGCCTGATGGCGGGGCTCTGGGGGTGGTGCTGCGCACCGGCTTTGAGACCGCGCAGGGCCGCTTGATGCGCATGATCCTGTTCTCCACGGAGCGCCTCACCGCCAACAACGTTGAGACCGGCCTCTTCATCTGCTTCCTGCTCATCTTCGCGCTGGCCGCTGCTGGTGCGCATTTTCGAGGCTTCCTTGCTGTTTTGGGCTGCTGTGTTCCTGTGTGGGGGTGAGTGCGAGCATGCCCTGCCCCGTGTTGCTTGCGCACCAGCAGGCTGCGTGCGCCCTCGCAGCTGCAGTGCATGCGAGGTTGGCGCGCTACAGCACCACTTGTGCTGTAGCATGCACTGCAGGGTACCCCAGTGTGTGTGTGCCGGCGTGGGTGGTGACAGGCGGCACCGCGGTGCAGGGTACGTGCTGCATGAGGGCCTGCAGCAGCCTCCTGAGGAGCGCAGCCGCTTCAAGCTGTACCTCAACTGCGCCATGGTCATCACGTCCGTGATCCCCCCCGAGCTGCCCATGGAGCTGACCATGGCCGTGAACAACTCCCTCATCGCGCTCAGGCGGCAGGCCATCTTCTGCACGGAGCCCTTCCGCATCCCCTTTGCGGGCAAGGTGGAGGTGTGCTGCTTCGACAAGACCGGCACCCTCACCAGCGACCACATGCTGCTGCACGGCCTCACCGCGGTGCCAGATCCCAGCGGCTCCCTGAAGGATGACCCTGCCAGCCAGCCCTCCCCGGACCCTGCCGTGTGGTCCAAGGTACTCCCCTCGCCCCGCCCTTTGCTTCTATGCTCCTTGCATCTTATCTCATTATCACGGTCTTTGCCGTGCTGTGTCTTGCCGCGCATTCTTCTAGCGGAGCATGCGCGGTGGCCCAACGCTTCTTGTGGGGGGGCTGAACAGGCTGCAAGGGGAGTGCGGGTGGGGTTCGATGCGGGCGGGTGCGTGTTCAGGAAGCGTGCTTGGTGATGGCGTGCTGCAACACGCTCATGAACATCGACGGCGAGCTGGTGGGGGACCCTCTGGAGAAGGCGGCGTTCCTGGCCACCGGCTGGCAGCTGAGCTCCGCGGCAGGCGGCGCCGTGTGCCGGGGAAACTTTGCAGGCACCTCTGTCACAGTCAGGCAGATCCAGAAGTTCCACTTCAGCTCCGAGCTGAAGCGCATGGCGGTCATCGTGCGCGTCTCCTCGCCGCGCGGGGCAGACGTGGACTATGTGCTTGCCAAGGGCGCCCCAGAGGTGCTGGCCCGCCTCATGGGCACCTGCCCCCCTGGCTACGACCGTGCGCACCGCAGGCAGGCTGCGCGGGGGGGCCGCGTGATCGCGCTCGCAGCAAAGCAGCTCCACTCGGCGACTCTCGGAGACCTCAAGAACATTCCCCGTATGGAGGTGTGCCGGCTGGCGGTGCCTGTGTGTGGCGTGCGGAGGGCAGCAGCCTGCGCTGCACCAAGCAACGGCCTGCATGCATGCAGGCGGAGAGCGGGCTGCAGTTTCTGGGCTGCGCGGTGTTCAACACGCCTCTCAAGCCAGGCTCAGGGCCGGCGCTCAAGATGCTGGCGGCGTCCTCCCACCAGCTGGTGATGATCACTGGCGATGCCCCCCTCACGGCGTGCTTCACCGCACGCGAGGTGCACATCGTGGACCGCCCTGTGCTCATCCTGCAGTGCGACCAGCCCACCACACTGAACGCTGACGGTACGCCGCCACCTGCCTGCGCACATGGTGCTGTGCACTCCAACATGAGTGCACCTTAGCCACTCCCATGCTAGCTGCCTCGCATGTGATACCTTGCAAAGCCAGGCCTGTAGCAAGCCCTTGTCGTGGCTTCAACCGCACCTGCGTGTCAGTCTGTCGCAGCCTCAGTGGGGGAGCTTGGCAGCCTCCTGCCGCAGGCGAGGGTGGCACATGCAACTTGATGCTCTGAGCGTCTATGAGCGTCAGCAGCATCGTGTCTAAGGGTGGAGGCGCATGCATGCATGTGCAGGGACTGTGGTGGACCCCTCAGATGAGCACTTTGAGTGGAGGGCCCCAGATGACAGCCACGTGGTGCGCTTCACGCCTGACCGCGCGGCGGTGGTGCAGCTGGCGCTCAACTACGACCTGTGCGTGACTGGAGAGGGTTTGCAGCACTGCTGCGTTGCGGCCATCGACAACGTCGTCATCAGCTGCTGCCAGGCACGCCTCCTCTCCTCCCCGGCCGCCCCCACACCCATGTCGCAATCGGCATGACATACAGTGCAGGGTGTATGCTGATACGATTGCTTTGTGTGCTGTGCGAGTGAAGCCCGTGCCGTCTGCATGCGAAGGCCGTCTACGCGGCTGCGCAATTGGATACTTATGGCACATCTGCATATGTCGCTTCACATGAGGTGTGCCTGCCACATCGCCACATGCAGCCTCGCGCCGCCTGCTGGGCCGTCAGAGCCTCTGGCATCTGAAACAGAGGGCGCGCGCGGGCTTGCGGGGTACATGCTGCAGGGGTGCGGGCAGCGGCGGAGAGGTGCGGAGCGTGCAGGTGTTTGCGAGGGTGTCTCCGGACCAGAAGGAGCACATCATCAAGGTCCACCGCGCCGCAGGCCGCACCACGCTGATGTGCGGGGACGGCACCAACGACGTGGGCGCGCTGAAGGCGGCGCATGTGGGCGTGGCGCTCATGGAGCCCCCCAGCGAAAGCAAGGTTCAGGCCGCACGCATGGCGCACCGCGAGCATATCAGGAAGAAGCAGGAGCAGCTGCGCAGGCAGATGCAGGGCCTGCCCCCCAGCCCTCGCAAGACCACCGATGCCGACGGCAACCTGCTGCCTGGCGCTGAGCTGCTGCGCAAGTTTGAGGAGCAGGGCAAGGACGTCCCTGAGTCTGTGCGCAACCCCGCCTCCCACGCCCCCTCCTGGGCCCCCAGGGCCTGCATCATGCACAGAGCTCTGGGCTTCGCAGGCCTGCTGGCGCCGCACGCAACCTCCCGAGTTCAGCAGCCTAGCTGGCGTGGGTGGTGCAGATTCTGATTCTCGCACGCAGCGGCGTGCCACAGTGGCAGCGCCGGTAGGATTGCATGCTTGCGCTTCTCACTGACGTCTGATGTGGAATCTCGGTGAGCTGCTGTTGCATGGCCACTCAGCTGACAGGCGGCGGGTGGTGGTGCAGATGAAGAAGTGGGCGGAGTGGCTGGACAAGCAGTCGGACGGCTCCTCTGATGGCATGCCACCCCTTCTGAAGCCCGGGGACGCCTCCATGGCCTCCCCCTTCACCGTGAAGGCAGTGGACGTGGTGCCCACCACCGACGTCATCAAGCAGGGCCGCTGCACGCTCGTGGTCACCATCCAGATGTTCAAGATCCTCGGCCTCCTGAGCCTCTCCACCGCCTACTCGCTATCTGTGCTGTACCTGGCCGGCGTCAAGCTCGGCGACATACAGGTATGCATGAGGCACTCTGCTGCAAGCGCACCCGCGGCACGCAGAAGCTGAGACGCCGCCGCTGCAAGTCTGGCACGCTGTTCAAGCTCGTGGTGCGCATGCAGGCGACCTTCCAGGGCTTCCTGAGCGCGGGGATGTTCTTCTTCGTTGCGAACGCCAAGCCCCGCAAGACGCTGTCACCCGCACGCCCACACCAGAGCGTCTTCTCCCCTTACGTCATCCTCTCTCTGCTGGGGCAGTTTGCCATGCAGATTGGTTTCATCGTATACATGTTCCGGCGCTCGTACAATGCGACAAACCCTGTGCGCCTCCACCCCCTTGCCGCTGCCTGCACCCGCCGCCTCCCATTGCCTCGGGCTGTCGGAGCTGCTTTGCAGTGCGCGGCTGAGTGAATGCGAGCACCTCTGGCAGACGTCCACTGAGGGGGGCATGTGTGCAGGAGGAGAGGCAGGCGGCCGACGCGGAGTTCCAGCCCAACCTCGTCAATACTGTGTGCTTCGTGGTGCAGAACGCAATGCAGCTCATCACGTTTGCGGTGAACTACATCGGAGAGCCCTTCCAGACGCCTCTGTTTGAGAACACCGGCATGATCTCCTCGCTGCGGGTGAGCAGCTTCGTGCTAATGCTCGTGGCGTCCGGCCTCATGCCGCAGCTCACATCGTATGTGCAACTGGTGACCATACCTGCGGACATAAGGGCAGAGCTGTTTGGTGGAGTGTTTGCGGTTGCCATCATCACTGCGGTCATCGAGAGGAGCCTCAGGGACTTGTTCCCCGCCTTCACCCCCCCCAGGAAGGGGTACATGAGCCACCTAGAACTGCTACCGCAGAAGGACAAACTCCTTTAGATTCATTAGCTTTGCTAGAGGCCTTGTAAGCATGAATTCAGACTCGTACACAGCACAGCGGTGTACATGCATGTTAACTCTTTGTAAGACTGTTGTGTGTGCGAACGGCCACGGCACAAGCTGTGCCTGCTGCTGCCCCAAATGTCATTGGGAACTAGCTGGAGAGTGATCTTACGTTATGCACAGGCCTATCAGCTAACCTATATGTTGCAGCAACACAATAATGAAATGTCGACTCTTCTGCATATGCATTGGCGAATCTACCAGCAGCATGCATGCTGCTTGAGCCCGTCAAGCTCTGAACTGGTGAGTCGCCGATAGTGCTGCACTCATCCACACGCTCTGAACGCCAACCTCTTCTGATGGTCCAATCCGCAGAAGACTTGTGCGATGAGCGACAACGGTCTCTGGCGCAGCCCCTCAGGCTCTTGCAAAACAGTGCCCTGACTGAGTGGGTGAGCAATGCGTCAAACAAGCCCTTCGATATTCACAGTACCAGTGGCAATGGGCCACCGTGCGCTCTGCTGCTCCTGCCAGGCGACCGCTGGCCAGCATGTGCCTCCCAGTGGCCACTGCCTTCCCGGGCTTGCCACGCAGGTTCCTGCTATCTGCAAAGGAGATACCCAGTCCAAAATTGCATGCATGGTACATACAGCATAAATAACGCTGACTGGGGCACCCCTCCACCTCGCGTCACTGCCTTCAGATGTCGCTTCTGCGCATCAGCGCTGGTATCGGGCCCAGTGGCTGTGGCCCTGTACTGCACCGATTGGTTGATTAATTAAGCTTGGTCGTGGCGCAAAGTACGGAGGTCAAATAGACGTTCACAGGTCATAGTGAGGTGAAGGCTGCCAGCTCTGCAGCTTCGGTGCGTGCGCGAAGACGATGAGCCACTACGTTGTGCAAGAGCTGTGATTTGACCCCCTGCTGGTGGAGTCACATGGCCGCAGTGCAAAGCTGCCCATGCACTGCACAATCAATAAGCTTGGCCCTCTTGCCACTGACAGCGGTTGCGCTGGGTGGGTGGGGGGGTGACTGAGCGTGGCGTGGTCCAAGGGGAGTGACTTTGTGCTCCATTCCAACCCACACGCCTTCTGTCGCAGTGCCAGCAAACACCCCACGCGGCCACTGTGCCCCACGTCATACAAGTGTAAACGCAAGCCTCCACTACCAGGGCACCCCCCCCCCCCCCCAATATGTTCCCCGTTACCGTCCCAACCCAACCCACTCCCAACTCCAACCCCCTCCCCCGAACTCCAAGTCCCTCTCCAGTCCACTTGCCCTCCCTAGTTTATCCCGCTCTCCGTGTTGTAAGGCCTTGGGATGACCTTGACCATTGTACAACAAGTTAGTGGGCCTGAGCAAGGTCCAGCACTCTTGCTCCAGCAACCTCGAGCAACCTACCTCACGAAAGACAAACAATCATGAAGAGTCATGCTGTAGAATGTATGCACCCTGTGGTTAGAGATATTAGCGCTGCTGCTGTGACTGTTCATTTGTCCCGCTTGGGCCCCATGACCATGCATTGCGTCAGAACTTTGATTCCTTGAACATGTTCCTTTTCTTTTCTTTCATCGATTTACCAATCCCCGATTATGACAGGCCCTTCAAATGTAGGCAGGGCCGAGTGAGAACTGTCCGAGTGAGAATGCAGTGTTTTTTGCAACAAGCGGGGTCATAAATGCAATCTTCTGATGGGATAGAGCAAAACTCCAGGCGCGAAGAACAAGACATGCGCCAGTGTAAAACGAGCGTGTTTCGCTGTGACGCGTTTAATTCCTGCATTGGGCATGATCTTTCGCGCATCGCCTGGTTTATTGCTTGAGTACGAGGCTGTTGCCCCATGTTCTTGAACGCTCCAGTGCCCTTGACATAGAGAAACGGCAAAAGCACATTTGCATCTTCTATACTTGATTTGTTCCTCTTTTCCGCCGCAAAGCGCCGTGTCTATGCAGCGATTGAAGTGTGTAGGAATGTTCTTCGTCAATCCGTGGCAGAGCGAAGATCGTCGCATGAATGGGCAGCATCGAGCATCCAGGGCATCAGAATCATCATCAAGTATGCGTCTTTGCAGTTTGTGGAACGGAACTGTCGTAGAACGATTGTTCTGTGCCTGGTGACTGTGTCATCACTCTGGCGACACTGGGGTTCTCATCACGATCACTACACAGCTTCTTACGAGACCTCCTACTGTTCAGCTGACAGGGAACGCTCTGGTTGTGTGCATAGCATGGTACAAGTATAAGGTACAAGTACCACGAAAGCCAATGAAAACACGGTAATTACCTCCGTGTTTACGCAGATGTTCCAAGCAAAGAGCACCTGGGCAGGTCGACATGGGTATTTCTACACACCCTGGCTGCACAGTACCCAGAGCAGCCCACCAGATCACAGAAGAAAGATGCAGTCCAGCTGGTGCGTGCTTGCCGAACTGTTTTCGTGGGGTTAGTGTCCAGGCGGAACACCACAAAGACACCTGAGCAGCACAGCCTGTTTCCACCACAGGCAGCATTCTGGGTGCAGATCAAGTGCATGTCCCGGATGTATCCGTGTGGGGAGTGTGCGAAGCATTTTCAAAAGTACTTCAGGTGTGTTCTGTGTGGCACAGCTGCTCTCTGATTGTTCCAATGACACTTCGAGCCGTGTCTGCTGGAAAAAAAACATATGAGTGTGGCCCTGGCACATTCCCCCCCCCCAGATTCCCCTTTTGTTGAGATAGCTTTACTGCTTGCTTTGCTTCTTAGGCTCCTTTCCTTGCTGCTTCGGTCACTAACAACATCGCAGTGTCTGTGCCACAAAGGAGAAGTGCAAACCATGAACTGTGCAGGAGAGAGCCCCCACAGGTGGGGTGCAGGGCTGAGCTAGAGCAGTGGATGTGCAACCTGCACAATAGCGTGAATGATAGATTAGGTAAACCGTCATTCAATTGTAGCTTCGTTCGGAGCCGGTGGCAAGAACTAGATTGTGATGCGGCGCAGGCCTGCAGTCTAACTGGCCGGTAACGTCTAATAATGAGCATTGTGCTGCTGTGTCTGGCCGCGCTGTAGCAGTGCTGAAGAGCGCCTCCTGCTGGTGGAACAAGGGGCCAGCATGGGCTGTTGTAGTGCACATTTCTGTTACTGAGAGACTCAATGGTGACCATGGAACACCAGAAACGTTTAACTGAGAACACTTTTCCGTAGGAAAACTGAAGACGAGAGGTAAGGAAACAAGGTCACCCAATCCTCACGAGAACATATGTGCACAGACCTGTGCACCCGGTGTGTACAAAAGTGGAGCATCAGGGTCACTAAGGGGGCATACTCACGGCAACAAATAGTGCTGGTTAGCAGCGGCGTCGAGCAGGTGATGACTGTGAAGACAACCAACCCTCGGCACTTCAGTCATGACACATGCTCGCAACTGCTACAGCTCCACTTCTATGAAACCAGCAACAAGCAATGTACTTAATTGGAGACCACGCCACACCCAAGAAGTGCTTCGGCCTCAGCTCCCCCAAAGGGGGGGCCGGGTGGTGCACCAACGATGGAACTATTGCCGAGTTTCGACTGCACCGCTTAAGGGCACAACTGACACCTGGGTCTTTCTTGTAACCAATGGCCACACCAAGCACACCATCAGACTTCTTGTTCTCTCTAGTTTCTGAAAATGGTCCTGGATAGCAAAGCGGTTTACAGATAGTGCCAGGAGGTTGCTGCAAAGTTCTCAGGTCACGCTACCAGCAGACTGCACGCACAAAACGCGTACACGAACAGTCGCCGCTTCCAAAAGCCTAAACTCTTATGAGTATTTATTCTAGACCGCCTGAGCTGACAAAGGGGCCTGAAAAGTCAGGTGTCCAGCGGGTACATCGGCAACAACCGCCACGTCACCTGCCCATCACGCCACAGCCTCAGTGACCACTGGTAGCAAGCGTTATCGCGCATACATTGATTACCTATACTCTGGACCTTTCTATAGCGTGCGAAGGTTCAGTATGGCGTCGCAACACTGCCTCGTGAGATCTGATTCTCCTGTCACACAGCCCACACCTGCTCTGTTGGCGCAAAGTGCGTGCAAATCATGCAAAGTAATTCATATATTACTTGATGCAGCATTCTGCGCTTCTGATTGGGCATTGGATACTGCAGCAGGCTACATGTCCCCGCAACACACAGCTGCCTGGCACCACCACCCACACTCGCACAGGATGTACATCCCCGTTATTATCTCCCCACAGTATCATTAAACATTTTTCCTTGCTTCACGGCATATGTGCAGTTTGAATAATGGGTACAGTGCTAGTATCGGCTAGCGCATGGCTAGGCTGCATCTCCTCACCGCAATGCACTGCATTCAAAATATCCGAGCACAATGATACATATCTGTAACAACGCATTGGGGTTTGCTTTCGCGTGAGGTTGAGTAGCATGTGGCAGTCTGATCCTGCGATGCGGTTTCCATCCTGATTGACAGATGGTAGTCTATATCTACGCACATGGAAACTGGTAAACCATCAAGAGGTTAGACTTATGCTGGAAGACAACGTTCAGCGCAGGGCTGCTCTATGGCAGGCTTGCTCTATGGCAGGTTGTGCACCGCATACCAATCCTGTCACATCGCTCTCAGCTGCACCTTGGCGCAGCATGATGACCGACATGTACACCATAATTCGCACTATTGTCTTCTGCTTTTTGCATGGTCTGCCTCAACGGATAGTTTTGTTCTGGATGTACTGGCAGCATGCCAATCATGTATACATGTCTTGCAGCAGCTTGCACATGAACATGGACAGGATTAAAATAACTGCATACTGCAAGTGACTCAAGGCATGCAAGGCTTCTGCAAGCCTGGCATGCCTGGGTGTGGTGTATGCGAAATGGCCGCTATGTGGTGGAATTCAGAAATGCAGCTATCCATTGTCATGTGGTTGTCTTGCAGCAGCTTGCACATGAACATGGACAGGATTTAAATAACTGCGTACTGCAAGTGACTCAAGGAATGCGAGGCTTCTACGAGCCTGGTATGCCTGGGTGTGGTGTATGCGAAATGGCCGCTATGTGGTGGAATTCAGAAATGCAGCCATCCACTGTCATGTGGTTGTCTTGCAGCAGCTTGCAGTTGAACATGAACAGGCTTTAAATAACTGCATACTGCAAGTGACTCAAGGAATGCGAGGCTTCTACGAGCCTGGTATGCCTGGGTGTGGTGTATGCGAAATGGCCGCTATGTGGTGGAATTCAGAAATGCAGCCATCCATTGTCATGTGGTTGTCTTGCAGCAGCTTGCACATGAACATGGACAGGATTAAAATAACTGCATACTGCAAGTGACTCAAGGCATGCAAGGCTTCTGCAAGCCTGGCATGCCTGGGTGTGGTGTATGCGAAATGGCCGCTATGTGGTGGAATTCAGAAATGCAGCTATCCATTGTCATGTGGTTGTCTTGCAGCAGCTTGCACATGAACATGGACAGGATTTAAATAACTGCGTACTGCAAGTGACTCAAGGAATGCGAGGCTTCTACGAGCCTGGCATGCCTGGGTGTGGTGTATGCGAAATGGCCGCTATGTGGTGGAATTCAGAAATGCAGCTATCCATTGTCATGTGGTTGTCTTGCAGCAGCTTGCACTTGAACATGAACAGGATTTAAATAACTGCATACTGCAAGTGACTCAAGGTACGCAAGGCTTCTGCGAGCCTGGTATGCCTGGGTGTGGTGTATGCGAATGTGGTGGAATTCAGAAATGCAGCCATCCATTGGCACGCTTTGCTATCCAGGACCATTTTCAGAAACTAGAGAGAACAAGAAGTGTGATGGTGCGCTTGGTGTGGCCATTGGTTACAAGAAAGACCCAGGTGTCAGTTGTGCCCTTAAGCGGTGCAGTCGAAACTCGGCAATAGGTCCATCGTTGATGCACCACCCGGGGGGGCCCCAGGACAGACACCCAGGGAGGCAAACACAAAGGCCACACAAAACGATGTCCCAGGCACGTCCAGGAGCAAAAACAGGGGCCGCTTCATCAGCACGGCGTCAGTCAGGAGAAGACAAGCGGCGATGGCGGAGCATGCCCCAGCCCGCACATCCGCAATCCGCACAAAAGTATGGGGACGGATCATTAACCCAAGGAACAAATTCGTTGCAGACAGAGACAGGGTCGCTAGAATCTACCGAGCGAGCCTTCAGGATAGCACTCCATGCGGGGCCATAGGGTGGAGCGTGCCTGGTTAACCAGGCGGAGCAGGTGGTCCCAGATGTTGGGGGGGTCAGGACAGCCGAAAGCGCCAGTGTTAAATAGAATGACAAGTGCTGCAAACAACGCCACTGCCGCTCCAACGCAGTGAAGCTCACCAAAGTACCCACAGCAGTCTGAGACAACGCCGTGTGACAACGGGCAGCAGCCACCTACAGGCAAGCCAGCCCACTGCGCAGAGCGCCAGTGTGGCAGCTTACCGGGAGCACAGTGAGCAGGGGGTACACAACCGCAGCAGTGCGTCGAAGCAGGGACGTGGGGGAAGGAGAAATAGCCAGAGAGGTAGAAAGGGGATTGACCCACCTGGGGAAGGGCCCACATGTATGACAGCAGCGTAAGATGTCACATGCGGGCGGGTGAGCAGCAGCAGCAGCCTGCTAAAAAATACAATTTTAGACTATTCGGGCAGATCTAGAAGACACGGAGAGATAGGGTCAGAACACTTACGGTCCGGCCAGAGCCACCTCTCGTATTGTCTTGCGATCCTTCTGTTGCGGCACTGGCCGAACTTGCGCGAAACCCAGAATCAAGGGTAATCGTTTCGACATACCAAGAGAAGATCTGGCCAATTTGGCGAAGAAAAACATGACTGCAGTGTGCAGTCCGCCTGCATTTCAGACTGCTTTTCCAACCTTTATATGCCATAGAATACTCTCACAGGTGCCATCACTGAAGTTCTAGCCGTCCAGGTTTATCTGCTTCCAACTCTCCACCATGTCTTCTGCCATTAATGTTGCTTTCGCCAGCGCTGGCACAGGCGAGCGCCCTGGTGCACCGGTGCGGTATCACCCTCATCAACGTCACATACAGTATCAAACTGTACATTCCTGTGAGATCATCAACCTGACCAAGCCCACACTGTCTAGCGGGACGTGTGCTGACCAGCATGCTGGCTAGGTTTTCTGGTCGAATGTATATTTCGTTTCATGCCATCCAACATATGTACATGCACTGTCTGCGATGCCGATGATTGCGCTTCAATGGTGGTCCACCAAGTTGTGTCGGAACAGCACCGCGTGTCGCGCCCGTCGAGCGCCACGTCTCGTCACTGTGCTGTGCGGTTAATTACACCTCGGGCGCCGCTGCAACTGTGTGGCTGTACTTCGCGTCAATGTCTTTCAGTATGCTACTAAATGTGATCGTATGTTGTTTGCGAGTATATCCGTGCAGTCTAGTCTGCGCTGAGCTGATGGTGACGAGTCATCATGTCGTGCAGGCCCGCGGCAAGGTCGTGGCGCGTGCTGCCATCGAGTGGTATGGTAAGCACCCCTCGCCTCTCACTGCCCATTGATTCGGTATCTGCGGTAGCTGCAGTCCACGTCGCTCGCTGCCGTGTTCTGTTGTCTGCAGCATCCCCAAGGATATACATGCATGCATGCTGAGGCGACTTCGTGTCCCCCTCACCAGCCACAAAACCACAAATCCGTCAAGGGTCACACCAATGCCAACGTGTTGCGACGTGCGTTCCTGTCGCACAGTTGTCTATTCAAGACATCACGCGACGTAACAGACACGCGCACCTGTTCGGACCGTGTCTACGAACATATACAGTGGAAACGAAGCGAAGGTATACATACGCTGGACACAAAGCGAACGTATGTATACCTTCGCTTTTTTTCCAGTGCCAAAGACTGCACGTTCGACCAGGGTGTAGCCACGTTTTTTTGCTGTATATTCTCTGTCAAAAGCACTGCAAGGCACATGTTCTTGATCACTCGTCTGCGCGTGCTGCAGGCCCAGACCGCCCAAAGTGGCTGGGGCCCTTCTCTGAGGGCGATGTGCCTTCTTACCTGAAGGGCGAGTTCCCAGGCGACTATGGCTGGGACACCGCCGGCCTCTCTGCTGACCCCCAGACCTTCGCAGCGTACCGCGAGGCTGAGCTCATCCACGCGCGCTGGGCCATGCTTGGATCGCTGGGCTGCCTCACCCCCGAGCTGCTGTCCATGTATGGCGGCGTCGATTTTGGAGAGGCAGTGTGGTGGAAGGCCGGCGCCCAGATCTTCTCTGAGGGCGGCCTCGACTACCTCGGCAACCTCGGCCTCGTCCACGCACAGTCCATCATCGCCATCCTGGGCATTCAGGCACGCCTCCCGCTCTCACCTGCTGTTAGCGCCCGCAGTGCTTGGCTCGCTGTGATGCGCGGCCATCCATGCTCTGCTGTGCTGGTGCCTTATCTGGCATGTGCAGCCGCGGCTGTAGAGCTGTGTTGTGCCCACAGCCGCGTGAGTGTGACAGAAGCCGCCTACGTTCATTGTTGTAATCCTCTCTCCGTGAAGCGATGTTGGTGAGTGGGTGCAGGTGCTGCTTATGGGCGGCGCTGAGGCCTTTCGCGTGAACGGTGGGCCTCTGGGTGAGGGCCTCGACCCCCTCTACCCCGGTGAGGCCTTCGACCCCCTCGGCCTTGCTGATGACCCCGACACCCTGGCAGAGCTGAAGATCAAGGAGATCAAGAACGGCCGCCTCGCCATGTTCTCCATGTTTGGCTACTATGTGCAGGCGCTGGTGACTGGCAAGGGCCCCGTGGACTCCTGGGCCTCTCATGTCGCTGACCCTGCCGGCGCCAATGCATGGAACTACGCAACCAAGTTCACACCTGGCAACTAAGCTGCCTCTGTGTACTGCACTGGAGTGCGACTGTTGGAGTGTGCAATTAAGTTCTGCTAGTGTTTGGTTGTGGCAGCTGGAATGAACTGCTGGCTTCCAGTGTTATATTGTGGTACAATGCAGCTGCGGCTGCCGCACACAGTACTCGTACGCGGCTGCATTGTAAGCTGCGGCTGGTGCCATCTCACTTGTCTTGGGTACATGAATGTGACGTGAAATATGTTGTAAGTCTCAGGTCTGAATTTAACTGCATACATGTTTACCAGCTCCTAAACATTCAGAATCTAGACAGCCAGAGACACCGAACAATTCAACCTGCATCACTCGAACGGTCAAACGGCGCTATGGCAGTCTTGTCCAGTAACCAAGCAGACTGTGCAGTGGCATCATCTGGCCACACAATGTGTCTTATATGCATGCACTCAAAGTTACCACACAGATACAAAAAAAATATATCATTCTGTGCAAAAACTTGTCCTTGTACAGCGTAGTATGTGACTTGTGTCCGCAGCAGCATGTCCTGGTCTGTGTGCGGACTAGGCCACTGCAACCGCGCCCATACACGACTGGCCAGCCTAGCCCCTCACCTGACACTACATCAAGATCCTAGCAGCGGAGGTGCTTGCTGCGCAGCAGATATTTGACTCCTGTCCTCCACAGCCCCCACTTTCCCAGGTGGCCAGTAGTTGAATGCCGCGCGGCCCACCACGTTGTCCAGAGGCAGGGGCCCCCACACATGCGAATCGTACGAGTTGTTGCGATTGTCCCCCATGACAAACAAGCATCCCTCCGGAACCTTGAGTTTAGGAAGAGTATACTCAGGCTTCTCTAGGATGTATGGCTCGTCTTGGGGCTCCCCATTGCGGATGAGCCTCCCCCCCCTGACCTGCAGCATGAAACATCAAATTGCACATCCTCAATGCACTCTCTCACACACCACACAGCTACAATGCACAGGGACTAGCCCCGCGAGTCCAGGGTCCTAAGGACTGCATGCGTGGTGGCAGCACATGCTGCGTTCCATGAGGCACAATGCCCTCAGCCAGCCACGCATGCAGCACCAAGGCAAGGGCAAGATCACCACTGCATCTGCTATGCTGGACATGACCAGCAACTCTGCAGCTGACATGTGTTGCAACTTTGCTGGAAGCTGTGTCAGCCGTGCGAAGCGCAAGTGTGGATGGCGCCGGACTGCTGCACTGGCCTGGAGACATGCCCTGCTCGTTACACACCTCTAAGGTATCCCCAGCACAGCCAACAACACGCTTGATGAAGATGTCCTCCCCGAAAATCCATGACCTGTTCTTGTAGCTGTCCATTGAAGGAGGCTTGAATATGATGATGTCACCCACCGCTGGTGGCCGTTGCCGAAAAGTCAGTTTCTCAGCAATGAACCTGTCCCCAACATCATAGGTAGGATACATCGAGAGTGAGGGGATGTAGCGCGCCTCTGCCAGGTACCTGCACATCCTGTCACTTGATTTTGAATTCGATTATAGAACACCAGGGCAGCTCCACTTGAGACAATGTGGGGGACAGATAGGATACTCTCTTTGCACTCACGTTCGGATTCCCAGAGAAATTATGATGGCTGCTCCTATTGTGACGGCATCATCAAGTGTGTCTCTCCACGTGCGCTCATTACTATCATGCTGGGGCTTTTCTGGTCCACCATTACCATTTCCATCATCGCTTGATGCTAATGGAGGCGCTTGCGGTACTTCTGAGGCTGAAGGGATATCCTTGTTTGGACCACTGTGAGCCACCACGCTGCAGACAAACAGCCGTGAGTGCGAGTTCAACTACATAACAGAGCAACAGAAGTATATTAAAGCTGATAATGTGTGCCAGATGCAGGCCTCCGTGGCGAGAAGAAACCACCTTTGTGTCATGTTGGAGCACCCACAGGTGCCTCGGCATGCTGAGCGAACTATGGGCGAATGAGAAGGTACATGACACTAAATATCTCAGATAGACAGTACAACATATCGTCATGCTGCCCAGGCAACGCACAGTGCCAGCAGCAGTTCGGTGAACGGAGCGCACCGAGAAAAACGTGAAGCAATGAAACGGCGACCCCGCAACCCGACTATCATTGTCCCAAATACTCACAAACTGTGTTGAAGAATCTTCTGATACCAGAAGATGAGCCCTGGTCCTTCCCTTTCTAATCTAAGCTGTACCACGTGCCGACCTCACTTGAACAGGCAGGAAGCTCAACAAGCCGGAGCCGTTGCAAAACATGCGATCTTACGAGATTCTCATCCTCCTGTCTAGCTTCTGCAAGTACTCAATTAGCGGCTTGCATGCCATTGCATCAGTCGCCACCATGCATGTCACAACCAGGTCCAGAGTACCCTGCAGTGCAGGCCTGCACAACTTCAGATATTCTAGTTTCTTAAGCGAGGCCCTGAGTGTTCAGTGAATTCGTGCATTCCTGCCAGAAAGCAACAGCGTGCCGTGAATTGGCAGTGTTCAGTCATTGACTTGTGGGTGCGAGGGGGGGGGGCGGGGCTGTCTGCGGGGGGATTGCCGACACAGAGGAGAACAGGTGAAGATGACTGATGCCCTGATGCAGAGATCAGATTTATTCCCAGTACCATTCCCTTTGTCTGGGCTGACACGCACATCACCTCCAGGAACCGGCCGTCCATGTGGGGCAGCCATCCTGTCGAAGGCACCTCTGGTTGTTAAATTTCAGCATGGCTGGATTTCAATTGTGACACAAAGAGTGACAGCAAGTTGATCACTGTAGCATCATAACTCTTCCTTTGCATGCAAGCTGCCTCGAGGCGGGGGTGGCCCTGGACTGCACATATGGCTGTGCATCGGGCGGAGCACAGAAGAGATGAACGGCACCTGCTCCATGATTTCGCGGTCTGACGGGCATTCTGCTGGTGGCACGTGCAGTGGATTGCTCGGACCATGTCCCTGTCCGGCAAGTCTGTGCCCTCCCTCTGGCCCCGTCCATATTCCTGCGGGGCTGGGGTACAAATGTCTGTGCTGCGGCGTATTCCGTCATTGCAGCGTATCCTCCTGGTTGGTGCTGTGAGCTGACAGTCTCTGTTGGCGGGCAAGTGTTTGCCTACGACAGCGTGTGCTGCGACACAGTTTGCGTTCTCTGCAGCCTTTGTGCTTGCCTACCTGGTAATGTGTGGCTCGTGACTGTCTGTCCTTGTCCCGCCCGTGTGGGGGGGGTGGGGTTCGAAGCATTCCAGGATGTGGCGAGGTCCCCGATTTGGTGTTTTGGCCCCTAGACGAGCTCTTGTCCTGTGCCAGAGAGATACGTGTTCCAGAGGTCACGTGTTCTAGAGCGTGCATGCGACACTTTTATTTTTTTCCAACCTGTAAAGGCAGTTAATGGGCAGAAGTTCCCCAAGGAAGAACCCCACAGATACAGCTCCAAATCGGGAAATTTAGATGGGGTAACGGGTATAACGGTAATGAACACTGTCGAATTCGCGGCCTCTCCCGCACACTATTCTCTAGCAGCGCTGCCCGTCTGCGCTGACAACATCGCGCTTTTTTTCTCGAGATTCGGTGATGATTTGGTTTTGGATTCTATGCAGCGCATTGCATTAATGACCAAACAGGCTGCTATTGGCGCATGCTCGTAGTGTGTGTGCTGCCATGAAATTCTTTGTTGTACGCGTAGAGCGTCTCTAGTAGGATAGTGCGGATGTGGGTTTTTGTAACCCAATTGGGCAATACTGGCTGCTGGAGCCCTCTGAACTCCACAGTCAGTGAGTGACAGCCAACTAGCTGTTTGATAGGTATACCAGCATCTGAGTTTTTTTGTGTCTGAATACAATTCGCTAGCTGCACATTAGATTTTGCAGTGCCAGTGTCAAGCTGAAGTAGCAGCCACATAATCCCTACGCTCCCCTAGCCCTCAATGGCGCGTTCAAGCGCATACGATAGATATACCAAGTCTCGCTGTTCTGGGGCTTGACTCGTGACATGCGGGTCATGACATGTGGTCCCATACGGAAGCGAAGTCCTGCAGCATAGGATCACGAGA
The DNA here is from genome assembly GCA_032359135.1 of Ulvella scutata. Lineage (NCBI taxonomy): Eukaryota > Viridiplantae > Chlorophyta > Ulvophyceae > Ulvales > Ulvellaceae > Ulvella > Ulvella scutata. Next base: position 27,073 of record JAUMHD010000005.1, read on the forward strand.
TGCCCTCGCAGACACTTTGTATTAGTTGTGGGGCAACTGCTCTCTTCCGATGTAGGTACGTACGCTTGTACGTAGACCAACACAGCTTGCTATTGTACCTGACTTCGTTCGGACACAACAACCAGAAGCAGCTTGCAGCCGGTGCAAATCAGAGCACTACTGTTCCAAAGAATGTGCGACTCGAATCTGGCACTCATGTGAGAATCATCCATTGAGCTAGCTACCACTCGAGCACAGCAAATGTGATAGTCGTGCCGCGTTGGTATGTGGGATAGCTGGCAAGAGATGCAGATGTGGGATAGCTGGCAAGAGATGCAGGTCAGATGGGAGCCTGGCCAAAACATCAGAAGCAGTGCCGCAATCAGCGAATCCACTCTTCCAAGGGAGCAACACATTCTACTGCTGGGGCACAGTCGCACAACACAGAAAGGCTTCATAAGGAGCCTTCAGTCCAAACCTCCCGGAAGGTGGCACAGCATAACACACAGACAGACCATGTACAAAATACCGTTCATCCAGGACACCTCAATGGAGATGGATTCCTGAACCAGCTGTCTGATGATGTGTTGTTGGAGGTCAGCATCTTTGCGACTGCCACCGGCTTGATGTCAAACGCAGCATCACATAGTGCATGCAGCTGTGCTGTAGGTATTTTGGAAACTGAGCGCATCAGACTTGGCAAGGTGCAGCTGTGTGAGCCCCCGATGGCGCAACCTCTGCTCCAGCCCTGCCATCTGGACTGCACTCTGCTGCTGGCAAGACATTTCGAATCCATGCTCAGGTGATCCCTTCGCTACAAATGCTCTTGAAATGGACAGCTACTGATTCCACACCACCCTTGCAATCATATCAGTGGTACATGGCGGCTGGAAGTGTGCCTCATGCGCTGCAGCTGTACACGAGGCCTGCTCACGGGGCAGCAGCAGCAGAGGACAGGGGAGAGCAGGGGCATGTAGAAGCAGCATCGAAGAAGTTTTGGTGTCGCATGCTGCTGTGGGGTCGCCGTTGCGGTGGCTTAGGCGGCCCCGGCGCCCAAGGTCACCGTCGGGTACAGCAGGGGCCGGCGGGCAGCCTCCAGAGATCTCACAGAGAACATACGCCCGCGCAGTGATGCTTCAAAAGCACTTGAAGTGCGGACAGTCCAGCGAGGTAGTTGTGGGTGGGCACTGTCACTATGTGGAGGCAGTGAAGTTTGCCAAGTGCACGTCACTGGGGCTGCTGATGATCTCGGCTAGCTGGGACCATGACGTCCGCGTGTTCCAATGTGCCCGCAACACGTGCATAGGCAGGCTGTGCGGTCATGAGGGCTGGGTGACATGTCTGGACGTGTGTGCTGGAAGGCTGGCCACTGGAGGGCTTGACAACATGCTGTGCATTTGGCGCCTGCACCCGAGCGTGCTCACACACGAGCAGGATGCTGCAATCCAGTTTCCCGGCATGCAACTGCAGCATCCAGCTGATTTGACGGCATGCAGCTGGCTGGCCCCAGGTGCTTTGCTTCAGTTTCAGCCCACAAGCAGAACGCATGAGGCCTCCCTGTGGCATGGCCAAAACTCTGCACCCCCAATGTTTGCCAGGCACACAGATGCTCAGACAACATGCCTGGCTTCTTACGTGGCCTTGCTCCCGTTGATGTGCAGGGTCAGACATGGTCGCCTCTGGCTGCAGAAACGGTGCGATGTACGTGTGGAGCACCTCCTCAGGTCACTGCCTGCGGGCCCTGACTGGCGCCTGCGACGCCATCTGGGGCATCCGCAGCTGCCTGCTGTGCGCCAGCGAGAGCTGTGCAGAGGCAGAGTCCACAAGAATAGTGGTGTCTTCACGAGACGGCAGAGCTCGAACCTATGCTATAGAGCTGCGGTCATTGGGAAGGGAGTGGATGGCCACGCAGGACCGCACAGTGTCGTTGGCGCCGGAGCACGTGCTTGCCACACAAGGCGGCCCAATCCTGTGCATGGACTGCTGCAGCGTACCTAGAACAGCTCTTGCTGATAGAGTGTCTGGGCGTGCAGGCACCGCCGCGGCCGCCACCCAGGTGGTTGCCCTGGGCAGCGCAGGTGGGGCAGCGTGCATGCTTGTGAACAGCTGCACTGGCTGGCGTGCACCTCATCCCGGATTCCCCTGCTGCCTTTCAGCATGACGCATTTTCCTGCAATTCATGCCAATCACCTTGACAATGCATGGTCCTCCATGTTCTACTCAGCATTCCTCACAACAAAGAAACAAGTATGATATGCAGTCAGGGCGTGATACAGCAAGCGCTACTCAAAGCAAGTTCACTTTCTGCTGATGATGTCCAATGCAGGTTGCCCTCCCCCACAACCGCCGCTGTGGTTGCAGATTCTAGTATATCTGTGTGGGCAGCCGCCACTGGGTCCCGCATGTGCACGCTCATGGGCCACCGCAGTGGATGCCTGTGTGTGAAGCTGCACTGCATCCATGGCAGCGTGCTCGATGACAGCCTGCCTTTGCGCTGCGGAGCCCGATGTGGTCCTGCATCAGCACATCCAGTTCCTTGCCGCCTTGTTCTTATCTCTGGTGGGGCTGACCACATGCTGCTTCTGTGGGATGTGAGGAACGCATGCTGCCTACAGAGGCTTGCCTGTCATGCAGCACCAGTGACTGCAGTCATTGCAAGTGGCTGCCTCGTTGCCTCCCTTGCAGGTGCCGCACCACTCAGCTAAGCATATTGCAGCTGCATGGTCCTTATTCGATGAGGTAGAGTGAACTTTTCAATGGGGTAGAGTGAATGGGGTAAATTATCTGTCCTTCGATGTGTTGTGTGCGTTGCATGCATGGCATCGATGTTGCATGCCCCTGTGCCGCCATCACGCGTGCATGCTGCATCTCACACCACTCGTCACGAAACAGACACCTCCTAGATCCTTCGGCAGCTGCGCTGTTGGCGAAAACATGAAGCCTGATTCTAGTCTCCCTGCCACTCCTCTTGCGTCAGAACAATACGACACCCCCTGCAAGTGCTGCAGATACATGTGTGGCCAGAATACACACCACCAACTGGTGGCTGCAATGATCACCATATACTCTCCATAAGATTGCTTCTTCAGGATGCAGCATGTATTGCAGCACATGGTTGCTGCTCGTTCTGAAGCAGTGTACCAACATGATGTTGCATGCAGAGGGAGATTGCTTTCTGCTGCACACAATCGTGGACAAGAAAGCACACAGCAGACACAAGCACGTATGTTGGCGCCAGGATTCCCGCTCATCAGGGCGAGTACTGACGGATGTGAGGCTCTGGCTGCAGAACACACCCATGCTGTTGGCATTGTGACCTGCAACAAATTTACTCAACAGGTGCTGAATTGCAGGGCCTTCGGTTGATGCCGCAGCATTCACATCAGCGCTGCAGCACCCTGAACATTTCGTCTGCTATCGCTTGGGACATTGTGTCAGGCTGTGGAGTCAGCTGCTCGCAACCCTGCAGCAGTGCCGTTGCAAAGGGGCCCCGAATTATCAAAGCTGGTCTTCAGGAACTGCCACAGAACAGGATTGGCAAACAAGCAGAGGCACAATTAACACTTGCAGTTGGGACGAGGCAAGGGGACGTGGTACTGCTGCGCTTTGGAGGTTAGCAGACTGCTTGCCATGACCTGAAACACTGGATCGCTTGCGCTTTCAACAGGGCGTTGTACTTGTTTTTCGCGTGTGGAGCTCAGGGTATTGGATTCAGTGACGATACACGCCGATGTGTGAGGCAGGCACATATCAGGAATAATCAGTGACCCTCATCGTTACACACAGGCAGGTTATTCTCCACTACCAGCTTCTCAGCCTCAGCAGAAATGAATCGAAAAGACATGAAGAACGAGTTTCAGCGCAAGTGTAGCAGCACGAAACTGCATCCAGCATATCATGCTGTATTGTATGACCGCTGGGTGATGCTGAATGCCTTCAGAGCGCTGCGACTGAATCTACACAAACTTTACAACTATGCTGATGCCAGTACTATTAGAGGTGTCAACAGCTGAGCAGTTGAAACGTCCCTGCCATGCTGAAACTATACTGGAACACAGCACCAGCGGCCGATTGTGGCGCGCATGCCATCAGGCACAATCACCACACATCAGCATGTATTGCCACTGACATGCTGCAGATGGCCTGGTCTACGTTGCTCTCGAGTGGGGGATGTTTGTGTCTCACCCACACACTAGCATGCAACCTAGCATTCCCTCCCCCTCCCCCCCCAACACCATAGAGCAGGCGCACACAGGTCACAACGACATAGCACCACCCCCGCCACTCTGGTACGCATACAAACTCTGATTTGCATAAAACTTCACGTCTGTGTCAGGATCCTGTTGCATGTGCTTGAGGGTTGTGGTCACCTGGCCCAGAAGCACATCGTTCTGTTTCACAACAGGTGCTAGGGTCTGCAGGATGCGGGCGACAACAAACCGCGTGTTGGGCACGCTGTCCGCAGCGGCGGCCAGGCAGTCCGGCACGATGTACATTGCTGCGTCCTTCGGCGGAAGAGCAGCGCACAAGTCTTGCATGCAGTAGAGTGCAGATATGCGGCATAAGTAATTGTTATTCTTTGCGATCTTGGCCACCTGCACATGAAGCGCGCCCTCTAACTGATCAGCAGCTGCCACATGCACACCAAGCTGGCGGGTGAAAGCGGCTCTTGATACTATATGCCCCCAGCGCCAGCTGGCATCACATTTCATTTCTACGAATCTGAAACATCTAGCTGCAATTGCTGAATAGTTCATCTTTACTGCATCAGATGCGCATATAGCATTTGTAAGGGCAGATTCTAGGACACCACAACCCACAAGGCCGCATAATACAGTGTCTCCCGAGAACTGCTGGCACACCGACATGCATGCATGCCCCTTCCCTGCTCGCGAAAATAGCAGCAAACTCTCAATGTGGCAGTCGCTGCTGGAAGCAACCACATGCAAGCGCTCTGCATCAACTCAACTACAGAGTAGCTGCAGATCATTCGCTCTCCAAGCAACAGACCTGAAGCATGCGGGGGGAGGCAGGGACATCACCTCATTCACCAGGTGCCCCTTGGTCCATTCAGGTCCAAACTCTTTTGCAACCTCGCAGATGATGCTGGCGGCCGCGCTGCGGATTACAGCGGTGCGGTCAACTAGCCACGCCAGCGCGCGCTGCACCATCTGCTGCTGGAAGAAGCCCATGCCAAAGTGTTTTGCGAGCTGCGGCGTCAGGCTGACCAGTTGGTGTCGGATGCGCCACGTGCCGTCCCCTGCGAGCTCATCGATGGTCGGCAAGAGGGCCTCTGATATTTGCTCCAGTGTGATGACCCCCGCAAGTGATGGCAGCGACCGAAGCACGTTCAGGCGTACCTACACGTCACATCACTCATCAGGCGCATGCATCACAGCATGCCGCAGCGGCACATGCACAACCACTGTTCACAGAGCAGTGCAGCGGCCGCCGCACCCCAGCATACATGACCACTGACCAGCGCCTACTCAACACTCACTCACATGGCACAGATAATGAGTGCGAACGATTGTTCAGTTTGCGACAAGGGGGCAGCGGGGGGGGGGGGGGGTGCACCTCGGGTGTGCGGTCACACAGCAGTGCCAGCAGAGGCTCCAGCAGCAGGTCGATGGTCTGCTGCTTTCCCAGCACAGGAGCCAGCTTAATGAGGTGGTCGGCAAGCAGCTCGCGCACGAGGTCGCTGCTATCCTTTGCGAGCTCGAGGAGCTTTGGGCGCACCATCTGTGTCAGCGCCGAGTTGTCCAGGTGGCGGCACACAGCAGGAAGCGCCGAGCACGCCGGCCCTCTTACGTCAGCGTCTTGATCTGATAGCAGATTCAAGTAGTGTGGGAAGATCTCTGACCTGAAAGTGCAGGTGTCATGGTACCTCCTAGCCGCTTTCTCATGCATGCTTCACAACAGGGCAGCACGTCATGCGCCGGCACACACATCCAGATTGCTGCCCGAATACCGAGGTATCCAGCAGGAACCTAGTTGTGCCTTATGTGATGGGCAGGTGGAGGTTGTGCTTACGACGGTGGGGCCCTGCTCGGGCTGAGGGCCCGAGCAGGGGCCCGCAGCCACCGGCAGGCCTGGTGCAACACCGCAGCCCCAGAAGCAAGCAGACAATCAGAGACGCGCACCTGGTGATGTCAGGGCCGTAGGCCTCTGCAAGGGCTTCGATCTGCGTGGCTGCACAGTACCTCACTCTCCAGCTGCGGTCATGCATGAGAGCGATGATGTTCTGCAAGAGCTCCTTTGCAGCGTCCGGCCTGCTCTTGCACCGCGAAGCAAATGCCGGGGAGCGCTCCACAAGCGCCCTCCTGATGGACTCGTGGCCTGCACCGCCACACCTGAGTTAGCAGCCCCACACAGCCATGATAGCTTTAGTGGCTGATGCCATTCATTCATCCATGCATGATCAGAATGGTTCAGTGCGGCGGCAAGCACAGTAAACATGCATTCTGGGTGCAAGGTTGCAATACCGTAAGGCATACAGAATCGAGCCAATTCAACCTACCATCCTGCGCCATCTGAACAAAAGTGTGGATCAGGCTGTCGATGTGCTCGTCACTGGCGGTCTGGGCCTGTCGGGCGAGGTTGGCAGCTGCTGCTCTGCGCACAACCGGCAGAGGGTCCTTTGTGAGCTGCTCAAAATCGCTTCGGATCATGGCAGCCTCCTCTGACGTCATGCACTGCTGAACATCCGCACATAAAGCACACGCCGCCACCCTCTGGGGGTAGCTCCCTTGTGTCAACCTGGAGAGCAATAAAGGCATATGCTCCAGTACATATTCCGTGGTCATGTCCCTAACGATGCCTTGAATCGATTGAACAGCTGCATCTCGCACAGCATTCTCATCCGACCCTGTTAACGTCTCCAGAGGCGCTAACAGGATGCGGGCATATGGTGATCCACCTACACTCTCCAGCAACCCCCCCAACTCCTGCGCTAGCACCAAAAGGTGTTCATCATTGTCTTCCTGCGGCTCTGAAATAAAGGGAATCAATTCATCACGCGTCCGGGCCTCTCCCAGTGCTTTGGCTATCCGTTTTAGCTGTTGCAGAGCTTCAGTGCTGGTTCTCAAGTTGTCACTGCACATCAGGCGAACTCTAGACCGAGGCAGCAAAAGGCAAAGAAGCCACAAAAAGGTGAATAGTTTTGCTCCTCTAACAGTACGCACGATGAACAGCAGCCGCCAATAGTCCACGGACTCTCTTGTGAACAATGACATGCTCGCCTGTGTTGTCGTACGCTGCATTCCCGACGAGACACGACTGTTCTGATCAGAATTGACTCAACGTCCTAGCGTATCAACACAGTCGTATGTCCTCTTGCTTCAAGCGGTTTCTCCGATATAGACACGTTTAGCACATGTCTTTCAAACGACAGTCCAGCTAGCAATACGAACAGGTGTGGATCGCACATGAGAACTGCAATTTCTTGAAAGTTTTCTGTTGCCATCGCGTTGATCGGGGCCGTAGCCTGGCTTCGATGTGTCTGCTTCACAAGCCACGGCTGCAGCCTTCACTCAACGAGCGTCCTCAGTTGTCAGCCTACTCGTCATGCTGAAATGTTATGATGCGGATGCCCGCAAGATACATAGCTAGATGTACGCACGAGGACGATGTTTGCTGCCAGGCTTGCACCAGGTCTCCATCAATATCTGCAACAGTTAAACAGCAGAGCAGAACAGAAATGCCTATATTGCAGAGGGCTGGGTTTTTTGTGTAATTGCACGGTTAACCACGGTTCGGATGGTGCAGATGCCGGATGCGTGGAACATGCTGCATGCTGCATCGGGAAGATTGGGTGCCGACGCACTATCGCCACCAAACATATCGGAAGATCATATGGCCATATATGGCTGCACGACCTTCGCACCAATGCGTATGCGGTATTGTTTCTACCCCTCCCTGCCTCCAACACCGTTGCCACCAGGTGATTCTGTGTATGCAAAGCTGCTGGAGTGTTTTTACTGTTGGAGGCTGTTTCGTGAGTGACTTGTGTCACACCACGTAGCGTTCTCAACAAGTACCAAATCTGCACAACTCATTTGCATACTTTGTCTACATTGCAATGCTCGCTTTCACCGGCACACGAGCGGCAAGTGCTCTTCCAGGACGGAACAAGCGGCCTTCCGTAAGCTCAAGAAAAGAGCACAGATGCCGTTCCTTCCACGGTGACACCCCTGATGCAAAGCTCATAACTGTTGAAGGGCAGTCTGATTCGTCAGGGCATGGTGATGTAATAGATGAAGCGAATCAAGAACAAATCGCCAGAGCTGCTGCCCTTGTTTTGGAGAGGGCCAAGGCTGTGCTGCACGAGAAACTAGAAGAGTATGATAGTGAACTTGAGCAACTCGAGAATGCGGCGAGTCGTAATCTTGTGTATAGGTGCGTTCCCGACGCCTGATCTTGTTTCATGTTCCAGAACTAGGCTGTGAGCAAGCCTGTTTCGCATTTTATGCACCACACTAACAGCATGTAAGCTGCACAGGGCCACGAACGCGTGGACAATGCGACTTCTGCGGCGGAAGAGTGAATTTGTCAAAGCACGCATTCGTACTATGGACGAGCTGGCTGCCAATGTTCTCTCCTGCAGCTTAGACCGCAAGTGCAAGTTCATGCTGAAGACATCTGCCGACTTGGATGAGATGAAGAGAGTTGTGTCCTCTACGCTGGAAGACACTCTGTCTGGTGGGTTGACAGCTCAGCAGACCGCCCCAGATACCAACAAACTCTTGGTTCGTTCATTCCAGCAAGTAACATGTCACTCACATGACTCGTCCTGTCCTTAATCAGCCAAGCAGCTGCTGCGCAGTATGTCCGGAGATGTACGTGCACCCAAGTTGGGCAAAATCAGTGACCTGAAAACCTTCGTTTTGAGATCGCTACAGCCTCCCATGCTGCATGAGCGAGAAGTATAGGATGTATCGTACTCGTTCAAAGTTCCTTACACAGGTTGTACGTTCTTGTGCACGATGAAATAAGTCAGAATGCACTGTCGTGTCGCAGTAGGCTGCCATCATTGGCTTGCACTTGGCGTACAAATACTGCTGACGTAGGAATACTGCTGAGTGTTGTGCCTCTTGCAGACTTACAATCAACAAGTGGAGAAAGATCTCGGAATTAGCCTCCCACCAGTGACCTGGACTGAAGAAGATGAGGCAAGGGTGTTGGAGGATGCACTCTGGGAAGCTGCTCTGGTTGCATCCAAGATAGAAGGTGCATCGGTGCAGGTGAGCTTGACTGTCATGCAACCAGAAGCTGCCTCACCCAGAATGCAGCAGTGTGTAGCCTGTGTGAATGCACGGTGCTGAAGGTGCCACCCGTGCAGGTGGAGCGATCGTATGACTGTGTGGCCAGGTGCGAGCGCAGAGACACACAGGAAGAGGCCAAGCTGGGCTACGAGGTTGGGTCATGGGCCAACAAGAAGCTGCGATTGAACATAGAACCAGACATGATGCGAGAAGCGGCCCAGACCTCCGCATCAAGCATATCTTTCGAAACAGCTCTCACAACGCTTACTTCTGTGTTCTTCGCATCAGTCACGGCCAGCTTTATCAGTGAGCCCCTGCCCTCCGACTTGCTGCGGCCAGCTGCATTGCTCCCTGAAGCATGACATGCGTGCGGAGAGATCCGTGAACTTGTGAGCCACACTGTTGTGCTGCCCTGTCATACTGGAAGGTCCCTCCTGGGATCGTGTGAGGTGAAGAGGTAGGCTGCCGGCCTGGGTGACAGGTTGCTGCGGTGCAGTGTGGCTGTTCGGCTTGACACCCTCATTGGACGACACTCTGCATTGGAAGAGCATGCTGCCGACGGAGGTAGCCCAAGCACAGACGCTACTGATATGGACGGCGCCCCTGGCAGCTGGGTATGCTCTGCTTGGGTCCCTCAGGGGCTACCAGAACGAGCGCGTGCCGCAGGGATTGATCGGCAGCGTGACGCAGGCCTCCGCATTTGCCGCGGACAAGCTGCAGTCAGCGGGCCGCAGGCTGCAGTACGCAAGCACCAGCTCAGCGAGCGACATGCGCATCCAGTACTTCCTCAGCACCGTGGAGGCTGTGTGTGTGGGGGCACCGTTTCTGTGGGGCCTGCTGCCGGGAGCAGTGTTGAAGGTCGGAGCTCCTTTTGGGGTGCGGGCTTCCTGTGCCTGTGGTAGCGGGTGCCTGTGGTAGCGGGTAGTACTGCCATGCAGGCACCGTTCTGGCACCTCTCAGGACTAGGCTTTCCCAAGGGGCACATGCAAGTTCCCTGCAGCAGTAGCCATGCACGCCGCTGCTTGGGTGTCACCAGCCATGTGACTATGCATGGTTTGGTACTTGTTATGTGTCTTTCGCTGACCCAGAGAAGCTTTTTCCACAGCAGCACATGGTGTGTGCATGGTTGTGTAGGGGTATCTGTTCAAGGGGGCCACGATGCCGCGGGTGATCCAGGTGCCCTTCATTGCGCTGGGAGTCGCAGCTCTGTGCGGGCTGGGCAACTTTTTCAACTCGGCAGCAGCGGACATGGTGGACCGCGATGAGCGGCGGGATGACACGAAGTACGTGGACTCTCTGTTCCAGGTGCAGTCCATGGGGGGCATGTCGGGAGTGCAGACCACCATCGAGAATGGCCGAGTCCAGATGTCAAGTGAGCTGGGGTCGGATAATGCAACGGCTGAGCGCGCACTAGATCGGTATGCTAAAGAAATGGTGCCGATTGAGCAGGTGAGCGCCAGCGAGGTGATCAGAGAAGTCAGCAGCAACCCTCCCACATCCATCACTATGGACTTCCTGTCTGCTGCATCCAAGGTGCGCCTTGAGTGCTGTTTTGAGCTGCATTCTGACTGGCCAGGCCCGCAAGCTAGCCTTGGATCCTTGTTGGTGGCTGCGAACTGTGGCCTCATCTGCTCGCAGCAGTCCAGAGGGGATGGCACATGTGGAGATGGTGATGTGCTGTGCAGCGTGACTTCAATAGCCAGCAGGAGTGGATTCAGCCCACAGCTGTGATGCTCAGCTCGTTCTATCTCTGCTTGGAAGCGCAGTTGACTGGGGAGATTGCGTATGCCGCGTTCACACAAATCATTTGCATTCTGGTACTTGACTACATGACGCGGCCATGGAATCGTGTGTCTATGGCAGTCCGCAGTGCGCCACAGCCTCTCTGCTGAACAGTTTGTGGCCTGCGTTGCGTGTTGCGTGAGGGAGGGCCTCGGTGCATGTGTGCATGGGCGAAGCTGTGGAATCCTGAACTCGAGGGTGAGCGCCTACATGTAGGTGTTCACCCTCCAGTGTGAATTCGTTGCCGCTGGGGTATTTTTTTGCAGGCAGATCTTGCATGTTTCAGACTCGAAACAGGTCTGAAATGCCAAGGTTCACTCGCGGTTGAATGTGAGAACATAATGCAGCGCTATGTTGATGATCAGCGAGGAAACCACAGCAGGCCTCAAAAACAGGTGACAGTGCTTGTGTACGTGTGCAGTTGTGATGGCGCAAGGCACGCGTGGGCGGAGTTTGACAGGAGGCCAGCAGGGAGGCAGCGATAGGCCCGAAGAGCAATAACGATGGCGCTTGCAAAGCGTCTGTCAATCGGTGTTGTGGTGATCGGAAGACAGTGCGTATGAGGGAGGTATGTAGGAGTACGAGGATATGACTAGCAGCAGGGGAGTGTATGAGAGGGCGAGCAGCCCTGGGTTGCATCAGAACGCGGCTACTATGAAAGTCGTGCACAAACATCAACCAAGAGTGTACGGATCAAACCATCAAGTAACCAAGAGTGTACGGATCAACTCTTACAAAGTGCAAGTGGTGCACACTGTCATTCAGCACAACATGGAAATTTTTCGCATGGCTCTTTCCTGCGTCGAACTATAATGTCTGCGCCAGTGATGATCTGAATCTACAAAGGGTCCAGACTGCGCACGTTCCTGACGAGGCACCACGAACAGGGCACCTCCCAACCATCCTGACTGTCTGCGAGAAACCCACTGAGTTGTGATTGTAACACAATATCTGCTTGCAGCACGGTCTCGCCCACTCTGCATATTCTACGTGCTACAGCTTATTTGACAAGATGAATTTCAGCCGCCAGCAGGCAGGGCTCTCGGATACTTGAGCAGGCCACGAGAAATGAATGCAGAGTCGGCAGAGTGACAATGCTGCCGGCAGATGACACAGACATCTGGAACACAGAGGCAAGCGCCCACTGTGGACCGATGTCATTCCATGAAACTGTTGATGCCCAACCGCCCACGTTGCAAGAAGTTGAAGTCCTTATGGATCTCGTCGTCATGCACCGACCCATCCTTGCCAACAACTTCTACCGCATGATCGCGGTTGCATGTGAGCTGCTGTGCGCGCACGTGCAGGTGTGTCAGCAGCTGCTGCACCTTCCCCTCAACCATGCTGTTCTGATGCACAGTTTCTGCATCCTCAACGTCCCCAACCCGTGACGCGCCCAGCCACCTCTCCCCTGAGGACGCCCCACTATCGGAGCTGTGAACCTCTACACCGCCTGTCAGAAGCCCGGTGATGTGCAATTGGAACAGCATAGGTTGATCGGGGGGCGGAGGGTCCCAAACAGCCTCGAAGCTGTAATACACCAAAAACTTGGCATCTAGCGGCATGTCTGGGATACGGTACAAGGGCTGCCACCACACGCATATCCATGACGACGGGTGTATGAGGTGCAGGGGTGTATGCAACAGCTTCTGAGGGTCAGGCACCAGATCTGAAGGTGCCTGTTTCGCCATCGACTGCAGTTCGTGGAACAATGGTTGCCGGTCCCATGGCAAGTGCTGTGAGTGATGCGATGCAAGCAGATCCATCTCTACGGGCCAACAACGCTCATTGCCTTTGTAGCGGCACTTTGACGACCACGTCCCAGCTCTGCAAGGTAGCAACTTGTTCATAACACCAACAGTAGGAAAGCACTGCTCTTCGGTTGCATTGGAGCAGACAGAAAAGAATAACAGAACAGTAGCAGCAGCTTGATACCACACACCTGGACCGTGGACCTTCGTCCTCTTTTCTTCTGCTACGGTTGTGTCCCAGCGTGAAGAGCTTCATGGCTGACAAGAGCGGCACGAAGTAAGCTGACGATCTTCCTAACACAGAGCCATAAGTGGGCACGTCTAAGCCGTATAAACTGGCATCCCGCATCGTGGACCAGACATCTTTCAATGTCAAGTCTTGGAACGTCTTGCCAGACGGTATTTGCAGCTGTGGAGTGGCCTGCACTTCCCCACATATTAATGATCTTCACAGAGCTTACAAATTGTCTCAAATCGCTCATTATAAGCGTTTCAAGTGACACAAGGTGCTGAAAGAAGCGAACTTGCAGCCACACAGATGGAGACGATGTAGCACCTTCTCCAGAAACACCAGGAGGTCACAAGACTGGGGAGGCGGGGATGCAACAAAATTTTGTTCTATTGGGTATAGCAGAGGAGAATTTTGCACGACGGCCGCCTGGATTGTTTGGGTGTTCTGACTCCTGTTGTATCCGTTGTGGCCGTGCTGCTGCTCGCCAGTCCCATTGCGCCTTTCCCGGGACGCAGGCTCCCTTACATTACGCCCAGGTCCACCTCGGTATTGTGTTTTACCGCTTCTAAGCCCACGCGCACCGGTCACACCAAGGGCACCCGGATCGTCAAGAACGCCAGCAACGTCTTGCCTACTCTCTTGCGTGAGAGTCTTACTAGGTACTCGAGACGGGCTCCCGTCACACATATTGCTGAGACCGTTGCGGTGACGCGGTTGGCCCTCAGAGCTGTGGGTTACACCTGCAGGAGCCTCAGCCCCAGGTCTATCTACGCAGGAGTCCAGATTTTTCTGGCTGTGGGCTAAACCAGACCTGTCATGATCATGCAACGTGGTAACAGTATAGCCCTGGCCCCCATGAGGGTTGCGCATAGCCGGCTGTCGGTGCTTCCCCCGGGCAGCTCCAAACGACTCCTCTCTCAACGAACAAGCAGGAAGCCCTATATTCCTAATCTACAACAATCTGTACTGCAGACGGGCGAGGCTACTGCAAAACAGAGCAAGAATACTCGGATCCGCCGGATGGTTGATCCGGTTTTCTCCTCACGCTACGTTCTCGTGAAGCGTCTTCAACGATGTTTGACTGTGTGAATGAAACCTCCCGTGTTTAGCCGTGGGTACGACAGGGAGTGTGGTGCATGCACAGGATATGGCGATGCTGCAATCTGGCCCCAATGAATGCTGACAGGATGAATCACATCTCAGCATGAATCAGCTGGCACATCACTTGCTGCTGACAACACCTCGCCAAGCCCCTGCGCAGCAACAACAAATGGGAAGTCATATCAATTTATCAGCCTGCTAACCTTCCTTTCTGCCTTGCATCCTGTGATGTCCAACGATCAAACTTAAGCACACATCTTGCCCGGAACTAACTCCCTTTTCAAACTGCGAACCAACCAGGACTAGTAATCCACAAATTCACACGCCATCGAAGGAAGGCAACATCAGAATCACGGAAAGATTCAACTGCTGGCACATTAACACATAGCCCTATCGAGCCGATGTTCCATCAGCGGGCTTCGATTGCCTTCAAGCTGCCTTGTGAAAGCTTCTCAGTGATCACGACTGTCGTGATCATGTGAAAATAGGTTGACATGCAGTGTGTGCAAAGGGTGCCTTCACTCAGTCCTCATTCCCCGAAGAGCGGTCTGTATCATAACCAGCTATGACCTTTGACACACACAGCTTATAGGGTCCATCTTCCTGCAGCTGTGCACCACCTATCACTGAGAACCCAATGGAGGTGACACGCCTCAAATTGGGGATTCTGTTTTCCTCTGTCAAGTATCCATTGCGGGTGAGGATGAAGTCAACAATCGCAACTTCGTGGTCTTTCCACTCATCAGGCCTGCAAGCATTTAGCGTGTGTCGACAAGGCCTGGAGTTCAGAATAGTCCCAAACCCTGTTCGCCCCACTGCTGTGAGCAAGCATGGAATTACGTACTTGGTTTGCAGATGAGTCTGCCATAGTTCATTCATCCCTACTCCTTCGAAGTAACTGTCTGTCTTGAGGAACATTCCGTACACACGGCCATCCCCTTTCACCCGGCATTTGATGGTGCTGGCAACCTGCCTCTCGTAGTCCCCCATGTACAGGTAATGTGCTTCTTGCTCCTGAATAAATAGCTCTGAGTACACACAATCATCATTTCGTATCCGAATGCCCAAGTTCACGAGGTAGGGTATGTGAGTGACACCAGTATGTTCAGCCACCAGCAACAGAACTACAGCACTGAAGCCATCCAGCCACGGGGAGCGTGAACAAATCAACGAAGTAGACGTAATCTATACACGGGGTACCTTGAACGCAAAGGAAGCTTGCCCAAGTCTTCGAACATTCTTGGGCGCATCTGGTGGCACATGGGAGCTGAAATTGCCTTCAAACACAAGGCAGCCTTCTTCTTCGCCCTTTTCCTTACTATACCTGAGTTGTGCAGTGCTTTGCCCCCCCAGTCCCGCGTCAGTCAGCGCTCTGAACGCACTCACACAACCAGGATCTCGCAAGTTGAAGATGTCTTCCTCGAACACACGAAGCACTCCTGGTTCTGAAAACGCTGCAAAGCATCTTTAAAAACATCATTTAGGGCAGTGCTACTTGCATATATCTGATTCGGATAAGCCGTTGCCATCTCTGCTGCGGATGTTGTTGCTCCCTGTCTCATGACAAGGTTCAGTTCATGCCTTGGGGACTCACCTTCCTGCAAAAAGCGCCCAGACTGCAACAGCATCCTCTGTGACCATGTCATGGCCATTTTGACGTGAGGAACCAGAGGGGAAGGCCGAACAGGACCTGTGGTGTCCTTCAGAAGCAACTGAACACGTCCGCCCGGCAATGTGTTCCAGACAAAGACCAATGAAGTATCAGAAAAATACCAATGCAGCACCGTCGTACAGACAATGGTCAACTTTGGCGCTGTCTTCACAGTGTGGTCAGTGTGTTTATTATGTACACGTGCGCAGTCCTTGCTCAGTACTTCACAGACTAGTACGGTAAAGTGATAGACCGCGCAATGTTACATCTTCAGTTCAGCGCCAGTGTTTGAGGGTCACGATGCGTATGATTCAGTTTTTGAAGCGCATGCTACATGAGTTAGGCCTACAGGATTTCGGCCATGGCATGCCGCTTCGCTCATACGTTTCGCACGTAGCCACATTACACAGCCCTACAAGTTGCGTAAAATATTCAACCTTTGGCCCCTGCTCAAGGAAGAGTATGAAATGGCGCTGGATCTGACTTGGAGCTGGATGTGGATTCCTTTATAGGCCGGCGAGACCGAGACTGCGACACGAGTATGCGGTAACACGCCTCAAACGACACCCTGAGAATGGACGGAGCGTCTGCCACTGCCGTCAGCATCCCCGTGCTCGCTCGATCTGTGGGCGGAACATATAGTCAAGACGGGGCGATTGTATTCCGTATACCTGGCATCGGACACACCTACACAGCTCACGTGTCGGAAGATGCAACCGTTTTCGTGCAGAGCCGTGAGGTACTGGCCATTCTCCAACGTGTTTACTTGCTTGCACCTGGCTCTGGTCCACTGACGTGATCACTGTGTCAATAAAGCACCCATTTACATTACTATTGTTGATAGCTTATCAGTAGTGTGTAGTCGTGCAGAGGCTTGTGCGTCTGTCTCATATCGCCTTTGCTGCAGGATGTCGCACCCAGCTTGCAATGTGTTGCGGTCATCGATGCCGTGCACCTTCAGGACGATGCATACCGTGCTGCGCATGGGTCAAAGTTGCTTGCTGGGGAGATATCTTTGCAGTGGCTGGGAACATCCCAGTACGTGCTGGCTGTAGTGCACGCCAGCGTTGCTCACCTCTTGTCTCTACGCGCCGCTTTGCAGAATCCATACCACGGTCACTCGCAGCATCACATAGTTGCTCGTATTGCTGCATCTTGCGACATTCTTTCGCTTGCGCTGGAGCCCTGCTTGTCATCAGTGTATCTCACAAGCGCGGATGGCGTTCTGGTTTGCTACGGCGCACCAAAGCAGCCTCAGGCTGTCCCAGACTGCGCTGTACTACCCTGGACGCCCTCGTGGAACGAAGTGACCCCTGGTGAGCATTCACTGCTGTGCATAACGTCGCACACACGTGCTGGCCACACCACTTCGATGCTGGCCTCTGCCTCCGACGCCAAGCCCAGCATTTCTGTGTGGAGGTTAGCCTCCAAAAGAAGCGGCAGCGCAAGAGAAGTCTCACACGAACAAGTGCCTGTGCCAGTGCCCTCGACTGCTGTGCAGTTCCGCCCACACCACTCTGCAGACTTCACCCCAAAGGAGCTGTGCCCCCCTGAAGCCCTCATTGCCGTGGGCCAGGACGGCAACATTCGCCTATGGATCGATAACGATGCAGCCGCGACTTTGCCTCAACCGCTGTTGGCTGCAGCAGTTGAGAACGGCGCAACCGTGGGCCCCACCATGTGCCTGTCGCAGGTGCTCACACCCCCTGATTTGAAGCCCATGCGTGCGCCGCGAACCCTCTCACAATGGGCTGAGAGCCCCTCGGACCTCCCGGACTCACAGGTCACCTCTTGGCTGGTGGCGACTGTGTACGACTCAGCACCTCTGCCAGCTCAGCCGGGAGAGGACGAGGAGATTTCTGGCGACCAGGTGTTTGTGTGGGGCGTCAGTGTGCTGCCAGCAGCCGCTCGGGCACCAGCATCAGCCTCCAACACGGAGGACAGCAGCAGCTCGTGCGTGCAAGCGTCCTGCTCATCTCCGCGGGTCACTGCCAACCTGTGGGCCTTTGACGCATACAAGGTGCGCCCCTGCACTCCTCTGTTATGTGCCACGATGCCATGCATGGGTGGCAAGCGGCAGCCACTCAGGGCGTTGGGGCTGTGTGCGAGAGGGGGGCTGCTGCGCTGCAGATGATCTGGGAGAACCCAAGGGAGCTGTACTTCAGCACAGGCAGGCACGGCGTCGTCATGCAGCAGGCCGCAACAGCAGCCACGCATGATGGCTCGCCAGTGGTGGCCCTGGCGCACCTGGTAGTCAGCGCGACAGGCTCCCATGCAGAGATCAGGCCCAGCATCCTGGACCTGGTTGACCTCGTAGACACATCAAAGTCCATGCGGGATGGATCCGCACTGCGAGCGGTGGCTGTGCATGCCGCCGCGCCGCACCAGCTCGCAAGCGCCACGCCGCACATGGGCCACGTTGTGGTGCGCGCCGCACCCTCCACACCACTTCATGACCGCGTTGTGCATGAAACAGCCACCAGTGCCTTGCTGCTTGCGCCTTTGTCATGCATACCAGGCGGACAGACCCTGCAAGAGGCTACAGCAGGCCTGCGGCTGCTTCAGTATTTGCGCCAAGTGATTCTTGTTGTTTGCGTGCCGGCTTGCGATGCGGAGGGCTGCTGCAGGTGCACCCGACCTTGCCGCTCGCAGCATCCGTCAGCCAGAGCGGCACAGCCACCCTGTGGAGCACTCAGCCCATGGAGACCATGCATGATGTCACAGTACGAGAGGAGCAGATAACAGCAGCGGCATGGGTGGCGCACGGGCCCATGGCGGACGAGGCCGCAGAGCTGGCCACGCTGCTAACGTGCACACCGTACAGGCTCACGCTGCAGCCGTGGAGGGCGGAGCAGATGGAGGCGGGCGTGGACGCGTTCGCAGTGGAGCTGCAGAACGACGCAGTGGTGGAGGTGGCGCTACCGGAGTACCTCACCGCCGCACACGCCTTCGTGCACACTCTGCAGGTGGTGCCGTGCGGCTCCTGTGTGGTGGTGGTGATGCACGCAGAATGTGGCAACAAGCAGGCAAAGCTGGGGGCCGTGGTGGTCCATGAGTTGGACAGCGGGCCTGTGGCGGAGGGCCACTGCGAGGTGCTGCCGGAGGCTGCTGTGGCGCAGGTGCTGGCGGCGGATGCGGTGGTGGCGGTGGACGCGGCTGCGCTGCTGATGGCAGTTGCCGCAGGCGCGCCTCCATGCATCGAGCTGTATGAAGTGGGCCGTGCTGGCCTTCGCCTGCACTGGAAGGCCGCGGCTGCGGGCGCCTCAGAGGCCTCGAAGGCTGCACAGGATGACTTGTGCATGTACGACGCACATGCATCCCTGGCATGCTCCACTGCGGCGCTGCTGCATGGGCGGGCCGGCGAGCCTGCGCAGCTGTCGCTGTTCAAGCTGGTGGACTCTGGCAGCACAGTGTCTGTGGAGCCCGAGCAGAGCATCTTGGTTGCAGGCACACCAGGGGCGGTGCACGTCACAGCTGTGGGCCTGGGGCGCGCGGCAGTGGCTGTGGCGTGCGGGCGCGCAGTCACGTTCTGGTTCCGCTGCACCGGCGCCTCCTGGGCGCCAGGGGTGCGCGCCAGCACGCCAGGCATCGCGCACACCCTGCTAGCCACACCTGCTGGCATCCTGGCAGGCCTGAAGTCTCAAATGCTGCTGCTGCATCCGAGCGTGAGCGCGGCCGGCGGCATGGTGTCCGCTGGCGGCGCAGCAGAGGCAAGCATGCAGGCGCGCACGCTGTGGCACCCAGCCTCGCTGCTCATGCTGCTTGTGCGGGGCCTCCACGACCACGTGGCTGATGCGCTGCGAATGCTGCTGCTGCGCACGCGGGGCCGCGAGCAGAGGGCCGAGTACGGGGGCTTCCAGGAGCGTCTGAGGCAGGCCTCCGGCAGCACGCTCCTGATGGGCATGGCGCTCGCGCGCGTGGTGCAGCATGACTTCCCGACGCAGCCTACAAGAGCACCGGCCACCCTCCCCCTGCACGCACGCAGTGGCCCGCAGCGGCTCTCCCCTCTGAGGCCCTCCCCGCCGCCTGCCGCGCCACAATCCGACCAGCATGCATTCAACCCTGCTGCCTTTGGAGCCATGTCAGCCGCCCCTGCTGCAGCTGTGCAGGCACCGCCAGCAGACCCACACGCGTTCGACATGTCGGCCTTTGGCAACTCTCTAGCGCCGCAGCCTCAGCAGCTGCCGCCCGCAGACCCCATGGCCGCGAGCGTGCTGTCAATGTTCGCGTCCGCCACAGCAGCGCCAAGCACAGCAGCTGCCGCACCGGCCCCTGTGCCGCCCGCTGACCCTGTCGCCTCGGGCATGCCAGATCTTGCAGCGTTCGGGTTCAGTGCCCCGCAGCCAGCAGCCCCTCCAAAGCCTCGTTCTGCAGCAGAGCAGCTTGCCTCTGGAGTTCCCGACCTGGCCGCATTTGGGTTGGGCCCTGCGCCGTCTGCGAGCGCCGCCAGCACTCTGGATGTCACCTCCGGCACCAGCGGCACCCCCCCACACCACCCCCGCGCCACAGAAGCGTCCACTCATAGTAGCCCCATCAGCAACGCAGCGCAGTCGCAAGACCCGACCCACAGCAGCTCTGGTGGGGCGGGGCCTGTGGGGGAAGGCCGCGAGCAGGCCGCCATGGCCGCCAACCCGATGTACGGCGCACCGCCCGGTGGGCTTTCCGCTGAGCTGGCGTCCTTGTCATCATTCCATGATGCTGCGTCTGGCGCATTGTCAGCGGAGATGCCGCTGCGGGTACACTGCAGTGATGCTGCGTGCATGCGCACGCCATCATTCGACATGGGTGCACATGCGGAGGCTGCCGCGGAGTACTGCAGCAGGGCGCATGCCAGGGGCGTGTGTGAGAGCCTGCTGCATGAGAGCGCCGCGCCTCGCGCCGGCCCCTCTGCGGCCTCTCCCGCACTGGACATCCTGTCTGTGGGAGGGGGCCGGGACCCGGTGGGCGACGTGCTGCACCAACTGGACAACATTGAAGTGCATGCTGCGTCGGCGAGCTGCTGGCTAACGTCAGAAGAAGGCAAGGAGCTAGAAACTGGGTTGCTGACTGGGGGCGAAACTGCAAGGCGCACACGCGAGCGGCTGCAGATCACCAGCGCACAGGCACACCTGATACTTCGCATCGCAGCGCTGGTGAGTGGCCAGCAGGGTGCGCAGGCGCACGCGGCTGAGGTGGCAGCGCTGGATCTGCCTGGCCGGAGGGCGGTGAGCGCAGCATGCACAGCGGCAGCCATGCTGGAGGCGGCATGGGACGAGCGCGAGGAGGCCGACGGCGGCAGCGACGCACCCGTCGACCTGAACCGCGGCCGCTCCAAGCCGCGCATGTCAGCGACCACGGCCGCCCTGTTGCAGTCCCTCAAAGGGGGGGGCTCCGCGGCTGGGGGTGGAAGCTCGCAGCTCGGCCTCCTGGGCAAGCGGTCCGGCACTGCAGCGTCTGCGGGTGGCGGAGGCTCCCACTTTGGAGGCTCAGGGGCCTTTTCCGGACCTCTGTCTGGCTTGAGTGGCGGCATTAGTAGCATGAGCGGGCAGCTCCCCCGAGATGAAGGGCAGCCGGGCGGGGCGGCAGGCGTGCAGCTTGTGCGCGGCAGTGAGGCGGCGGCGTGCGGAGAGGCGTGGGCCAGCACGCACATCACCCCCATGCTGACGCACACAGTGCTGCACTGGGCGTTTGACTGCAGCTTGCAGAAGGAGTTGCTGGAGGCGATGATGGCGCGCATGCCGGATGCCGAGCGGTCAAGCGCGGAGCAGTACGCGAGCAGAAACGCGTTTTCGTCTGCAGGCCCTGCCAGCAGGTCCGTGTGGACGTGGACCAACTTCCGGCGCATCGGCGGCGCTCTGTGGCTGCAGCAGGCGGAGCACGTGAAGGCGGCGGTGGAGCGCCTGGCCAAGGAAACGTACGCGGCCAGCAAGAACGCGGAGCCGGTGGCGCTGTGGTACGTCGCGCAAGGCAAGAAGACGGTGCTGGCGTCGCTGCTGCGGAGCAGCCACGGTGACCTCGTTGCTGACTTCCTTCTGCGAGACTTCACACAGCGCAACCAGCAAGTGGCCGCGGCAAAGAATGCGCACAAGCTGGCCACAGACCACCGGTACGGCCTGGCCGCAGCGTTCTTCCTGCTGGCCGGCGACGTGGATGCGGCCATGAGCACCTGCCTGGACAAGCTGCAGGACCTGCAGCTCGCAGTGATGGTTGCACGCGTGCTTGATGCTTTCGGGAAGTTCCCTACAGTGGAGCTGTCACACACTGATGTTCTGTTTCAGAAGCTTCTGAAGCAGGTTCCAGAATCCACGTGCCCGGTGCTGCATGGCCTGCTGCTGAGGGCGGCGGGCAAGGCCTTCACGCTGCAGGCGCACACTGCGGCTGCATCAGCCGGCAGGTGCCACTGCATGGAGGCGCACAGCAGCCTGCAGGAGCCTGCCGGAGGCGGCGCTGCCGCACACCTCAGTGTGGGCCCAGCGCTGGGCGTGCAGGCAGCTGACTGGCTCACGCGCACGGTGCTGTGCAACACAAGCTTGCAGCATGGCCATGCATCACGAGTGGCTGAGGTGGCCGCGATTTCTGGCAGGCAGGCAGTGGAGGTGCTCGGGTGGAGCAGTGCGCACGCATCGCTGCTGTGTGAGCACGCCGGGCATCCTCTGCCAGCGCTGCAGCTGGCGCTGAGGCGGGCTGCCGTGTGGCAGGCGCTGCAGCTGGCGCCTATCGAGGAGGAGCCCTCACTTGGGCTTGCAGCGGTGCGCAGCAGCGTTGATGGCGGCGCGCCTGCCCGCACCCCCTGCGAGCTTGACAGGGAGCTCTTGATGCAACAGAGCGTCGCAATGCTGCACTGCCAGAGCGCTCTGGCTCTGTGTGGCGTGAACAGCACCATCTGGGGGATCCCCCAGCCTGAGGGCCAGCCTGCACCAGGGGAGGGTGCGCGGGCGAGGGCAGGCGCCTCACGCACGCTGACCTCTGTCGCAGTGGGCCAGCACACTGCGCAGCAGGCGGCTCTGCCGGTGCCTGAGCTGCTGTTCACAGACGGTGTGCAGCTGCTGTCATCTGTGCGGTGCCTTCAGGGCCTGGCGACTGCCGCGTGGCACCGGTTCGAAGACCAGCAGCGCGCACAGATCCTGAGCGATGTGTCTGCTGGCGATGCATTGGACGCGCTGCAGGAGGGGGGCGTGCTGCTGCCCAGTGACCAACTGGGGGGGTTCCTGCAGAATGCGTGCACGCTGCTGTCTGTGCATGTCGAGGCCGCTGTGATACCACCTCCGCAGGCGTCGGAGGCTGCCTTGGGCACACATCGGGAGCTTGTGCGTGGTGCGGATGGTGATGGCGTGGTGGCGGAGCAGGGCCTCACATTTGCGGTGGCGACCGTGGGAGACAAGGACGCTCAGGTGGGCCTTCTTGCCAGATTTTGTCTGCTCTGTACTGCCTTCATGCCTGACATGCTGCAGCCTTGCCTGGCGCCACAGGTGTGTGCGTGCATGCCACAGATGCGTGCAACTAGGAGGCCGCCAAAATTCTGCTCTGTTCTGTTCCAACACCAATAGACTTTATGTGAACGCTCTCTGTTCAATGCCAAAACCAATAGAATTTGTGTGAGGATTCCTGCAGTGCTTCTGGAGGCTGCTTCAGGTGGCAGTCCCACAGCTGTGGCCGAGCCATGTGTGCCATGTTGTCTGCCAGATGGTGCGTTGGTGCGCTAGGGTTCAACTGTAAGCGCCATGCAGGCGGTCAGCTGCTGTGTGAGCTCGCTGCTGCCGCTGGAGTGCCATCTGCAGACTGTGGTCGCCACCAAGAAGCGGGGGCTGGTGTTCTGCAGCACCACAGGCTCCACCTTCTGCACCGGCATCCGCAGCTGCCGCTACACTGATCTCCACGAAAGGGTATGCTGCTGAAGTCGGTGCCCTCCACCATGCATGCGGTGCTGCGCAGCTGCGCACAGTGAGCCACATGCACATCCCGTGACATCTTTGTTGTGTTGCCCTCCCATACTTCACCACCGCGGCGGTGGGGGGGGCTGTTGCATGGTGACCGAGAGTTTACAGTTCGATTCCATGTAGCTGTGCGCAGTTCATTGCCTAGGCACATCACACGAGCGTTGCCGACATGGCGCCTGTGCATGCAGATCGTGGAGAAGTGGGCGGGCAACCCGGGCATGCCCTCCGGCACTCCGAGGAAGGGCATGTGCCACCCAATGGCATATGCCCAGCACTCCCATCGTGTGCAGATGGTGCACCCACGCACAGACACGTGCGCGGCGCAGGCTTTGGCCAGCCACCCCCACCAGGCAACGGTGCTTTCCGGATCTGCGCCGGGGTACGTGCATGCATGGCGGTATGCAGACGGGACCCTGAAGGCGACCTATGCGCCCCTGCCGCTGTCGCACCAGCTGCTGGAAGCCTCCAGTGGCTCTGTGCCGCAGCCATCGCAGGTGATGCACTGGTCGTACGCGATGAGCATCTCGTACTGTGATTCAGGCGCCAGGTTTGCAGCCATCGGCAAGGGAGGCTGGGTGGCACTGTGGCGGCATGATGCCCAGTGGGCCAACACTGCTCATGGCAGGATTGGATGCTGTGACTGGACACACCAGTGCATCGCGCGGCGTGGGGGGGCTGTTGCGTTTGTGGGATCGCGCTCCACACTGCTCATGGCTGCTGGAGCTAATACTGACCATCAGGATATCACTGTGTGGGACATCACTGTGCCACTGTCTTCATCACGGGTTGGGGTGATACAGACTGGGCACCATGTTGTGGATGCCAAGGTGTCCAGTGACGGTGTCACAACAGTTACAGTAGATCGCCACGGGGACGTGTGCGGGTACGACATGCGCATGCTGCAGGCCACGATTAGCCCACATGTGGCTCCGGGTTCTGGCCGTGCGCTGCTGTGGCAGCACGAGAAGGCGCATGCTCATGGCGCTACATGTGTGAGCATTTGTCCACACCGGTTGAAGGTTTTGGATGGGTCTCACACACTGGTAGCAACTGGTGGCAGAGATGGGAAGGTGTGTCTGTGGAATCTGCAGGCAGGTACACAAGTTCAAACACTCGCCAAGCTGCACTCCACTGCCAATCGCGGGATTTTCGCATTCTCGCACTCAGAGGACAGGATAGCTTGCAAGGTGAAAGGCATCGATTTTGATACAGTCGGGCTGGTATCGGTTGGTCATGATGATAGTGTGTTGTGTGTCCCATGGAGCAGTCATCCTTAGACCGTGAGGTAGGTTTGTACAGTGGCACAGGAATAATGAAAACGAATCAACATTGACACGAATATGTGAACAATTCAGAGCTCTGGATTCATAGTTCACAGTCTGTGTTCTGTGTTTTCAGCTTCGGTGCACACGGCATCGCTGATGGGAAGGTGTGACAAAGTCAATGATTGACCTATCTAAGCAGCACGCCTACGAGGCCACGCCGTCACCAACCAAAACTACAGTATCCTATCAACATCCGTACTACAGGGGAAAAGACGGAGTTCAAGGTTCAACAATAACAGTGAGTAATCTACAAATGTATCGAGGTTGCTCAGCGCCTTCGTCATGTCCACGTGGTCATCGAAGATCTGGATGCGCCAATGTTGTCATCAACCTGCAGACAAAGGGCATTTGATGAGGTACGGATTGTGCACTCGTTTTGCAAAAAGATGCTGATGCCGGCGGATTAACCTCGTCAGCGTCGACGTCTCTATCCACTCCAGACCAGTGCATCAAGCACTCTGGAACCAGTTCGGTCACAAATATAAGGATTCAGGGCTCATGGCACTCACATGCGCAAGTACAACATGCAGGGTCTGCGCACCTCCTTTCTTCCCTTTCTTCTTGCTTTCGCTGTTCTTGAGCGCTCCGACGGAGGACTGCAGGATATGATCTGGAGATTTTAGCATAACTGGAGAGTTCGCTGCAACCTTGAGAGACGACTCTGAGGCAGCCCCGAGCGAACCAGTCTGAGATCCAAACAGCCGGATTTTGGCCGACACGGACACGATACTGTGAACAGGAATATCTGCCATGATGAAAGCACTAAAAAGATGTAGCAGGCTGTGTCGGGAAGGTTCTGTGCGTGGGCTGGCCACTAGTACTATCTCCTTCACAGGAGATTTTGCGGGTACACACCGCAACCACTATCAAACGCATACTGTTCGCCATTGTACATCTGAACCCGAGCGTTCTTCTTATGTGTTGCGCCGTCAAGAGTTCTTCGGTTTTGGTGATGCGCACATGTGTCGACATGCATAAGACACGGGATTGTGTGCGGTACATGTGTCATTTGTACACGCGGCCGCGAGATCTCGGGACTGTCCTTTGGCAATCTTCACACCTCTGACACATGAGATACACGCCTCATCTGCAAGACAGCAAGTATCTTTGCTGTGTATGCTCAAACTGCTATTCAATTTCGTCTGAGTAGACCATGCGCTTTGTTGATGGCATCACGAAAAGTGAGAGCGAAAAGTGCCTTTCCAAGGGTGCATGGAGTGAGAACAGGATATCAGAGACGTAATTACAGCAAGTACTCCGCAACGTACGGGCATTGATCAAATGGCACATTATATACGTATACACTTGGGATGGGTGCATTTGTACGCGGTTTGGTTGTTGCAGACTGTCGAGGCTCCATCTCGTCAGTGTGCACAAAACTGGTTGCCCAAAGTATGTTGACCGCATGCTCGTCAAGAGCTTGGTTTTGCAGGTCAGCAACATATGGTGTAGACATGCCATTCCGAAAGAGCATACTGATCCATCGCAAAGTGGTGGGCTTACTGACCACGATTGAGCATATTCTTCGAATTCATGATGGAGCCAACACAGCACATGCATTCACAGCCATGCGATCGAGGTCCTTCCTCTTGCCGAGGCAGACGTGTTCGACTTCTTCTCTTTTGTAGTCGCCACAGCCTACGCTACTTGTGGCACACAGGCAGCCCTCGCCTTGCTGCACTGCCCCCGCCCCTAGCTCTGCCACCTCTGTGACGCGCCCCCCCACCCCCGTCCCCGTTTTCTCTCTTGCACTTCCACCTTCCTGGCAGCAGTGCCCGTCACCGTCGTCCCCGCCTTAGGCCCAGCCCCAGGCCTGCCACCATCAGCTTCCCCCCTCAGACAGGCCCCTCTGCGTCGTGCTGCCTCCAGCTGCCGCAGCTCTCACCCTCTCCCTCCGAAGTCTGATTGGCGTCCTCTAATGCACTCCTTCGAGCCTTGGCAGGCGACCCCGGAGTGCACAGGCCACTCTCTGCTGCGGCTTGGCGGCTGCCTCCCCGTTGGCGGGGTGCTGGTGGCACGCGGATGTGCCTACTTCTGTCACACTGATCCTGCTGTCCTGTATTTCGGCGGCGGTGCTGACCTGAGCCGCGTGTGTGTAGGATATCTGCGGAGCTACATGCCCTTTCTTTTGGTTGCTCTGGCTGGGGCCGCCTTGCGTTTCGTACTGTAGTGTTTGCTGCGCATTTGCTTGCTATGTTCTCTGCGTTCTTGGCTTCTTACAGACGCTCGTAGGCCTATGCTCTCTTTGTGCTTGTGCATCACACCACTATCGATGCAAGTTTCACAGCCACGCTGTTACTTGGTACGGACAGGGGCTGCTTGTTTTGCCACCGTGAAGGCAGCAACTGTGGTGACAGGGGCCTCTGCAGTTGTTGGGGCCTGTGTGTTTGTGAAAGGGCCTTGCTGCAAATGCCAGAGACGTGCGTACACAGCGACGCTTCGATTCGGAGCAATCATCACACAGGACAGTTCAAGCATATAGTTGAATTGTCCATGCATGCAGCGCGGTGTTGTAGACCCAATGGATGTGCGTCAGTATCAAG
This sequence comes from Ulvella scutata, assembly GCA_032359135.1. NCBI lineage: Eukaryota > Viridiplantae > Chlorophyta > Ulvophyceae > Ulvales > Ulvellaceae > Ulvella > Ulvella scutata. Next base: position 54,616 of record JAUMHD010000005.1, read on the forward strand.
CGTGGCGATGTGTGAAGTCATGTGGAAGACCGCAGAGATGAGAAGCTTGAGCATGACAAGCAGCAGTCAGAATCCCGAGACTGCACCACCAATGCAGTTTACCAGGCGTCACAACAAGCACGACAGCCTCCATGTGGAAGAGAGGCAGCCAGCTGCACCAGACGGCCGATCGCAGATCACGATGATTACAAACGTGAACTATGCCTCCTCCAACACAGCTGGATCCAGTTCATTTACCTTGCACTGCACAGCAGACAAGCCCGTCCAACGTATTCAGCTGGAACACCTGCGCAGTCTACAGTGATGTTTGAACTCATTCCTGGCTGCCTTTTGGTCAGCAATGATCTCATTCGTAGCCGCCTTGAGGACCGCCCTGCGCTCATCCATATCTGCCTTCAGCTGTGCCTTGCTGCCACTTATCTGGTGTGATGTAATAAAATGTGCCCCCCGTGATGCCAAGTGTCAACTCACTCTCAATAGCAACGCAACCATGATACCCATCACGCTGTGTATGTGATTCACGAACTGGGGTACTTGTGCTGGTGCACCTGGCCACCCATTGCCTTTCGGCGTGCAACACACAAGGGCGCTTCACGCCAACCTGCCCAGACGCACAGGCCTCTTCACTCTCTGTGAAGATGATGCATGCGCGCCGCCCACGCTTCCCAGCAGCGACCCCAGGCCTCCCCCAGCAGCCGCCTGCTCCCTCATCAGTGCGGCTTGGTGCTTGTCCATACGAGCATTCTGCTTGCTGGTGAGGCCCTGCTGTTGCCCCTTGATGTGCCGTGCAAAGTCTGTTCCTTCTGGCCCAACTGCCCCATCTGCAGCCGCAACCACTTCCCCGTTGCTGATCTGCTCTGCTGACCTGCACACACACACACACACACCATGGCTTCACTCCGCACAGCACCTGTGGCACATATCATGCAGCAGCAGGCCCTTCTGTGTCGAGACCGCACTCAAAGAACTGCTTCAGCATCTCCTGATTTACACGGCTCTTGAGGTTCTTGGACTCAAACATGCGCTCCACACTCTCCTGCGCCGTGGCCCCCTGCTTGAACTGGATGATGGGCTTGCGAGCCTTCTTTTTCTTTCTCGGAGCGTCCTCCTCCACCACCGCTGCCGCCGCCGCCTTCTTCACCTCCTGAGCCTCCAGCCAATCCCTGTACGCATGGTGCGGGTGAGACTGGCCCTGCATGGTTGCCAGCATGCGCTCCAGGCGGTATGCATGCTTGTGCGCCGCCGCCTTGTTCCATCCCGCCACAGGCAGGGCAATGCAGCGGATATGCGAGAACTGCGTTCTGTTTCGTTATGCAAACAAGCAGGCATCCGGGTGGCACATTGCAAGTGCAACTATGCCCAGTTCCAGGGCGCCCCACTCGCGCAACAATAGACACAGTGTCACACTTGTTGCTGATCAACCAGATTTGCTCCTTCATCTTCACCTCCTCCTCTGTGCAGAGATACTGGTCTAGATCCTCATCATCCAGATCGGACAGGTTGTCAGCCACAGGCTCAGCCAGCGCACCAGCGCCGCTGGCGGGGTCATCCAAGGCCTCCTCCGCAGCGACGTCCAGCATCACCGCATCCTCTTCAGCCCCAGCCTGGTCCCCAGCTTCAGCTTGCACCCCTCCGCCCACTGCGCACACACCACACTATTCTCTGCCAACCCAGCTATTCCCCGAAGGCAGCGTGACAGCCACACGCCTTGATGCACAAAACCAAGCTCTCGGCTTGCTTTATCTAAGCAGAGCAGCAGGATGCCTGGCTCTCTGAGCAACATACTGAAGCACTTCAAGAGGCGTATCATGAAGCATACATGTCAGCTGAATTGAGGTAGCCTTCCGCTTCTGGCCTCTCACCAGCACGCAGCAGGTGCCCGCGTTCTGCTTCTCCAGCTCGCGGGCGCGCTCCTGCATGTCGTCCGTGATCACGCGCGCCAGTGGCTTAGACACCAGTTCCAGGTCAGTACCATTTTGAACCTCCAAAAACTTGGCCACTCTCAGCAACGTCGCGTCGTCTGCGCGCGCCTCGTTCTTGGCGTCCTCGATGATCTGCAGCTCCCTGCTGCGCTTGGCATGCGCCTCGGTAATGGGGTCACTGGATGCTGCCAGCAGCTCCCGTGCTTCCTCAGCACTCATCGCTGGCAGCTCTGCTCGAGAGATCTTCAGCACATCCACGATCTCCCTGAGGGAGGAGTTCTCCAGCATCGCCAGCGCAAACTCTGCCTCCAGGCTCGAGTCCAGCTTGCTTCCCTTTGGCTTGCTGCCTTGCTTCTTCTTCTGCTTGCCCTTGGCAGGCTTGCCCCCCTGCTCCCGTTTCTCCCCATCACTGTCACCACCCTCACCGTCATCGTCTTGCCAGTCGCTGCCGACGTCACCCTCGTCCTCCTGCCCTGCTGCAAGTTGACTTGGCCCTGCACCAGCACCGTCCTTTGGCAACGGAAAGAGCGCCGTGCAGGACGTATCAGTGCCCTCACTGGGGGTGTCTGGCATCCCGCGCTTGACCGCCAGCCTGCCACTGCGTCGCTTGGCCTCCACTCCCACCGGCGCGGGTTGTGCTGTCGTTGTCACAGGCGCTGACGCAAGATCTACTGCTGTATCAGTAGGTCGAACCACCAGCGCAGTGCAGTGCTGGGTGGTGTCTGCCGCGTTTCCTCCAGAAGGGTCCGGCGGGGGTGATGCTCCCCCTACGTCAGCTTCGAGAGGCACCAGAGCGGTGCAGTGCTGTGAGGTGCTGGCTCCACCACCCTGCAGCGATATTGCTGTGTCGACCAGCTGAGACGCGGCTACATCATCAGGCCGTGGCAGAGCGACCAGAGCACTGGCCGGCTGCGAGGGCCCCGCAGAGGTGCTCGGCAAGCCCAGGCGCGCCTGCGGAGGCCGCTGCACAGTCGCCCCAGCCTGCTGCAGGCTTGAGGGGTGTGCATCTGTCAGCAGTCGCACTGCTTCATGGTTGGCCGCTTTCTTCAGGTCCTTGAGCTCCCTGCACACCTTGCGCACACGTCACGAGCGCACTGCCGCAGCACATTTTTCGCTCGAACAGTCACAGATTCAATTTGCAGCACATTTTCTCTGCACAATCTCAGCCTTTCACAAGCGTGAAGCAACGAACAGAACATGGGGGCTCACTTTCGGAGGTTGCGCTTGTACGCGGGTGGGTCTTCTGCTCCCAGAACGTTCCCCCCAGAGGCCCGCACATACGACTTGTAGCAGTCCTGGCACAGCCCGAACGCGAGGGCTTCAGCACTGTTGTTGTGCACATGCCGGCATTTACCAACAGCCCCCTCCAAAGCCTGTGCTGCAACCTGCAGAGGAAGAAACCCTTCATTCACAAATACATAGCACAACGCAGGAAAACAGTAACATATGTACAGTACCCCACCTGGTTTTCATTGCTCTCGAGATCGATCTGGTACTCGTGTGCTTTCCTTGCGTTCTCCTGAAACTCTGCCAGGGTGAGCTGGCTGGATGCGGTGTTTCGCAACTCAGCGATTCGATGTAAGATGGTGCTTTCACCCACACTTACGACTTTGATGATGTCTCTGCGGCTCACCTTCACCCCATGAATGTGGCAAGCTAAGAACAGAGCTGCCCCACACACACCAGCTGGCCTCCTCCCAGTCTGCATCCAGTCGCGCTTCATGGTAGCTATGAGGTGCATGGATGTACTGATAATGCTCTGCATCTGCTTCTTCGAGTTGTGCTGGTCTGATGGCAACAGCCTGTTGGCGAAACGGTGAATGTACAGAGAGGGGTCCAGTAGGCACACTTGCACCGGGTGAGTGGACAGCCGTAGAGTTTCCGTGAGACGGAGATACGTGGAGCCAAGTACGTATACATTCACGCTCACATGCTTGCAAAAGTCTATAAGCAAGTATGGTTTGCGGTCTTGGCGCAGCACAACATACAGGCACGCCGCAGCAACCTGATTAACACGCCTACCACGCGTGAACCCAGTACTCATCGCAAGCTGATATAGACGAGTTGCCTGGTCGATGTAAGTGTTGGCTTCATCAATGTCCAGAGCTTCTGCAAAACTGCGAATGCACTGCCTGCCTTTCTGTGCGCTACGGTCTCTCCCAGAGCCCATGATGGCACCACCTTCTCTCGCAAGGTCTTCCTCACGGATGATGGTGCCTGCCATGTGCGAGAAGTTGCCATCTTGCACAAAGGTGGGGCCGGACTGAAGAACCAAGTCATCAAGCTGCAAGCCGCACATGCCGCAGGACTGCACGCCCCCATCGTCGATAGGGACGACATCTTTTTGGCACTCTTTGCAGTAGTGGCTCATGTATAGGTCGACCGGAAAGAGCTAGAACGCGCAGGTAACTCGCGCAGAATGGAAAATATGGCTCACGTGTTGAGTGGACGAACTTCAACCTGGCAACGCGGATCAATAACACCAAATTCAAAGAGTTCACGAAGGCAGAAGCACATGGGTCAACCGCACTTGACGATGACGGTGAAGTAAGATGCGTCCAGGATGTTTGGCACATTCCTCGAGGAATCACATTCGCAACCCTCTGATCATTCATAAAGTGCTTATGTACTTGGAAGAAGCAATGAACCCTCTTTGCATGGAAAAGGACTCGACAATATCCAGGTGCGTAACATTGCCTAAGTTGAGAGGGCCAAAAGTAACAATTCAGCCCAAAACTCGGCAGCAGAGTACAGGGACAGAGCTCACGCAACCCTACATGCCCATACCAGATGATATGGGGATGTGAGGCCGCGACACTGTCCAATATCCATGTTTCTGCTGTGCCCCTGTTGTCAGGGTCCGCACTGTTGCAAAGGCCACAACGAATATCTTTGAATTTCCGGGCAAACAGTGCATATGAAAGCCGCTTACAGTCCGATGCCGCAACCAGCAATTCTCAGTCCTACAACAATGCGTCCCCTATGCATAACCAACTCCAACCTGCCCACGTTCTAGTGAACCTTCCTCAGGAAGGCAATGTCATGTAGTAGAATACAACAGGGCGCCTTCAAACGCTAGTTAACTTGACTCCCAAACAGTCGAGGTGCCCGCTCACCCACCCGACACTCAGCATCCCTAGGCAGAGTTCTCACCAGCACCAGCAGAGGCATGGATCATCAAACATGTGTCCAGCTACTGCGGCGCCGCCGCATACCAACATTCTGTAACTATGCGATGCGCTTCAGAATAGCAGAGATGTGGCACAGAAGCCGGGACAAAATTACTTCCCGAACCAATGAGACACCATGCCATCGCCGTCGCCGCACACAGCGGACGCGAAGAATGGCGCAAAGACTAGAGACTCTACAGCCATGAGCTTGATAAGGATGTTGAGGGATGGGCCTGAGGTGTCCTTGAGAGGGTCTCCGACAGTGTCGCCAATGACAGCAGCCTTGTGGGCATCAGATCCCTTGGGGCCGAGCTCCTGTGCTTGGACAGAGCGGCCGGCCTCGATGAACTTCTTTGCGTTGTCCCAGGCGCCGCCAGTGTTGCTCATGGAGATTGCCATCTGCACTCCGGAGACTAGAGCGCCGGCCAGGAGGCCCGCGAGGGCGCGCACGCCGAACAAGGTTCCAACAATGATGGGGGTCAGCATGACCAGGCATCCGGGGGCGATCATCTCGCGCAGGGAGGCATCCGTTGAGATGGCAACACAGCGCTTGTAATCAGGCTCAGCAGTGCCCTCCATGAGTCCAGCAATGGTCTGGAACTGCCTGCGCACCTCCTCCACCATAGCCAGCGCTGCATCACCAACCGACTTCATGGTCATGGCCGAGAACCAGTATGGCAGCATGGCACCGATCAGCAGCCCGCAGAACACCTGCATGCCGATGCACCCACTGTCAGCACTTGAGCAACAACAGGAGCTGCCATGCACGCAGACACAAGAAAGAAGATCAACGCACCTTGGGGTCGAGGATGGAGGTGCTCTTGAGATCAAGGCCAACACGGGTGATATATGCGCCGAACAGAGCGAGGGACACGAGGGCAGCAGAGCCGATCGCGAAGCCCTTGCCGATGGCAGCAGTGGTGTTGCCTGCAGCGTCCAGGGCATCAGTCTTCTCACGGATGTCGTCGCCCATGCCGGCCATTTCAGCGATGCCTCCAGCGTTGTCAGAGATGGGTCCGTAGGCATCGATTGCGAGGCCAGTGCTCATGGTGGCCAGCATTCCCAGGGCGGCGCACGCGATTCCGTACATGCCAGCCAGACTGAAACCTGCATTGCCTCGCACAAGTCTTCACTCTGAACAAATGACAAGCACCTGGACAAGATATCCATCATGGGCAGAATCACAGCAGCCTATGGAAGGGGTGGGGAGCGTGCCTGTGAAGATGGCAATCGCAATCACGAACACGGGGATGATGCATGAAAGGTACCCCAGGGCAAGCCCGAAGATGACGTTGGTGGCGGCACCGGTGCGGCAGGACATGGCAACCTCCTGGACAGGCTTGTAGGCGTTGGAGGTGTAGTACTCTGTGACCAGGCCGATGATGAGGCCGCCCCAGAGACCTGCAGTGACACAGATGAACATGTACCACCACTGCACCTCGACGTCCACACCCATCTGGTGGATGGTGAAGCTGCTAGGGAGGCTGACGAAGGAGACCAAGCCGACGACTGGTGTCATGAACGCAGTGGAGACAACCAGCTGGGTCTTGAGAGCAGGCTCAATTCCAGGGACATTCTGTGCGGGGGCGATGTCAGTGGCCAGAAGGGTCGTGAGCAGGCACACGATGATTCCTGAGGCGGTGATGGCAAGCGGGAACATCATGCCCGCCCAGTTGTACTCTTCACCAATGCTGGACACTGAGGCGACTACCAGGGCAGCACAGGTGGACTCAGCAAAGGAGCCAAAGAGATCAGCTCCCATGCCAGCGATGTCTCCGACGTTGTCGCCCACGTTGTCTGCACACACCATGCAGCTCCTGCTCTACAGACTGTTGCACAAAAAAAGGATTGATCTGCATAAGAGCGCCGGTGCAATCCAGATGCAGACATTTCAGCATGGAGAGCGGTAGTGGTTGTGGTGATGGCACTCACCAGCAATGACACCAGGGTTGCGGGGGTCATCCTCAGGTATGTCCTTCTCAACCTTGCCCACAAGATCGGCTCCGACGTCAGCAGCCTTGGTGTAGATGCCGCCACCCACACGCCCAAACAGAGCAATGGAAGAGCCGCCAAGGCCGTAACCTGTGATGGCCTCAAACAGGCCAGTCCAATCGCCATGAGGTCCGTACACGTAGCGGAAACCGAGCAGAGCGACGTAGAGGACAATCAGGCCCATGGATGTGAGCAGGAAGCCCATGACCGACCCGGCGCGGAAAGCTGCAGCATTGCATGTGGTCAGGTAGAGGAGAAATAGCAAATCGAACCTCTGGATGTACAGGCGAGCCGACAGGTCTCAGGGAACACTCAGTTGAGCAGTCTGACATGGCATCATTCCCAGGCCACAACATACCACAAACAGTTCACAGCTGGAGTGACGGGTTGGTAGACTCATAGAATATAATCGGCTGCCTGACTGTGCTTGCAATCAGCTTATTAATCTGGCTGACATGAGCATGATGCATTGGCTCCGGTTAAAACAACACGTTTTGTGGAACCAGGTTTCTGGGCCGTCGCGGCGTTGCAAGGTGGCGACATGCAGAGTTGATGCTCACCAACTTCGAAAGCTGGAGCGATGCCCTTGCGTGCCTCGACAGCAACGCGAGCGTTAGCGAATGTTGCAATCTTCATGCCCCAATATCCTGAGGCAATGGACGTGATTGCACCCAGATTGAAGGCGATGGTGGAAAACAAGCCGTTGTAGAAGGAGGGGGTGACAGGATTGCCATCAGCATCCTTCCAATCCGTCGAGAAGTTGTTCTCCGAGCCCAGAAGCACGAACACGATTATTGACATCATGATCTGCACCATTTTCGCTCATGGCTTGTAAGGAAAGATTGTGATGACTGACGTTCCGACCACGTCAATCGCATGAGCCACATCAGCAGCAATGATCACGCACATGCAGCCAAACACAAGGGATCAGTGCCGAATCAATAGTGCAACGATGGGTTGTAATTGGGCTGGTAACAACTGGTTGGCTGCATGTCAGCACCCGGCGCGCTGGAGGGAAATGTTCAAGAACTTCCGGCGCGCGCCGGCACGGGACACACAGGTCAGCACATCCTGGAGCGCACCATGAACACGAACATGTACTTGTAAACGGTGAAGAGGAATGATGTAGAGCCCTCGCTGATGTGGGACTGAATGTCAGCGACCTTGTTGAGGATCTGCACATGTATGTATGCGGTTCGGTACACATTTGACCACCGGCACTGCGCCATGCACTGGCGCAAATCCTGCACGGTACTTCAAAATTATTCCTATTGTAGCAGGAATATGAGCTCAGAAACGTACTTCCTCCTCGCCAGGGCTTGCCTCCATCAGGGCTGCGCGAGCGTTATCATCCGAAGCAGAGGGCGCTACAGTGACCTTGGCCACGCGAATCCACATCAGGACAGCGAAGACGATTCCAGCGACCGCACATCCCGGAATCAAAATATGGGAACCCATCTCCAGCGTGTCGGCCATGGTTTCTGACATCTACCAGCAGAAACGAACAGCGTAGAGTGAACAACACAACGGCGCTCAACAGCTTCCCTGATCGAAGTCTACACAGCTTTTAGCGCTGTCGTCGCCTGGAGTGGCGGCATCTTCGATCACAAATGTGTAAAGCAATCTTCCGGAACTGAATTTTTAGTTGAAGAGCAGAGAATACAGAATCGCATGGCCAAAATGAATCATATTTGCGGAATACCATGCAGCACACGAACTCGTGTATGTCTCAGAGGACAGACAAGGCACGCACATTTTAGGGGCTTCCAGTGTATATATAATGGCGCTATGTGGTGCGTGTGGAGATCACCTCTACAGTCCCGCCTCATGATCAACACATGAAAGCCCCAAGCCGAGCGCAAGTGTTGCTTGCAGCGACAGCTGAAGCCCCTTGTGCTTATATTTGGGTGAGGTAATTGCAGACGTAACGAGATCTTACGAAGAACTGCAGATGCCCTTTTCTGTGAACGTTCATGATCCAGGGTCCACCGCATCCCGGCTTGCCCTCGTCGCCACAGTGTTCATCATGTGCACTGGTAGGGAGAAAGAATAAACTGTTTGGTCTATGCGTGAAGACGCATAGCATAAGGCGAGCGCTTGCGAGTGGTGTTTGATTATTGCACTCAAGGTTGTGCCTACGAACGAGCGAACCTGGAGTGGTGCAGCTGTTCCCATACTATGTCGTAGGAATAAACAATTCGACAGGTTAGCATAACAAAGTATGGGGCTACCTTTCCGGTTTGTAATGAAACACGTATGGGGCATCTTGAAAATTTAAATTTAGCGATCTGTTGGGACTGACTCCAACGCTCAAGATTCCCACTCGACATCAGGGATGCCAGAAGCACGGGATTGCCCGAAACAATTCATGCCGTGCCTGCTTCCTCCGTCCGAGCATTCATCAACACATTGTGATTGCTGTCTCGACGAGCTAGGGCTCTTGAGTGGACGTCCACTCAAGAGCCCTAGAGGTCGACCTGAACACTGTATCATGGCTTTTCACAAATCCTCCACACGACAGCCTCAATAAGCTCAGCCACTACCACTCTCACACTCCTACGCTGGTTTGAATTGTGGTGCTACGGCGTCATGTTTGAGATGCCGCTGTTTTTGTGCAGTTAACTGGATCCAGCTGAATTCACACCAAAAGACACACCATGGTGCACCACCTTGCTTGTATACAATTGCACTCCGCAGGCGTACGGTGACAAGCCAACTTTTTCATACTTATATATGTGCTTGGATGAGCTAACTCGTCAGCCTAACCACGTTGATCTGACAGGGGCGGTGGTTGTCTATGAACACATCGCAGTCGTGAATGAACATACGGAATCAGCACCATGTGGCATTAGCGAGGGCAAGAAGTTGACCTAAAGTGCATCTGCCGCGCGTAGTTGTACGGGATGGAGTCTGCACATTCGCTTGCAGTCGTTTGTCGAGCAAAGCAGATTACCAGGGAGGCTGGTGCACAGGTTGAAGATGGGATTCTGGGGTACTTGTGTCTTTGTTTAGACATTGATGGCTCCTGGTGGGATCTGTTGCAGGTTGAGCCACCAAGTGAGCAAAAGAAGGGGCAAGGTGCAGTGGCCTTCAAGTTGTTAACCCGTTACACACTTCATCCTCGACAAGAGCCTCGTTGTTGCAGGTGAGGATGAAGGCGACGCACCTCCTTCAATTGATCACGCGGTCTTGGTCAAGGTGTGCGCAAAAGAGACATGCCTGGTTACAGTGTGAGCTCACAGGACAGAACAGGAGTGCACTTAAACCACAATGCTGCAGGCAATTGAGATCATGGCAAGAAAGGTCGCAAGTAGCTTAGCTGACAAGACACCACCTTGCCAAGTTGCCAAATTTCAGCTTGAGGTTGAGACATTGTTCCGACAGCAACAACGGCAGATAGCAGGTGAGAGTCAGGACCGCGTGGACCGGATACAGGCCAAGATGAACCAAATTCTTAAGGCAAAGAGGGCCCGTGTCACTGTGCAGGAGATGAATCGAGTGTACGACCAGGTGCACAGTAACTACCATCAGCTCAAGGCAACATGCAGGCGTATAATTCCGTGTTATACCCATCTGTGGATCGCAGGTCGTGTACTTTGTTTGCATGGCTGGTCGCATAGAAAGTGCACTGCATGACCATGGAGAAGAGCAGGAGCTCAGGGCTGCTATGGAATCTGTCTTCCCTTTTTCCATGCTTGCACAGTTTCTAACACTGCCAAGGAACGATAGGGAGATGCAGCTATGTGAGCTGCCCTATATCGTGATGGGTATTTGTCTGTTCAATCAGGCCACTGGATCATCAGAAGGGAGGGCACTGACAGCTGCTCTGGAGGCCAGCCTAAGTCTGGACACATCAAGTCTCTTAAAACGTTGTGAGGATGAAATTCACTCAATCACGCGCAATCTGATGTGCTACACAGGTGCCAAGACAAGCTCATCCTGGGCACTTGCCCTCGGACGTCACTGAGTGACCACTGCTGGCATTTCCACCATTTCCAAACATCCCTGCACTATTCTGCAGCAAGCTCTTCAAGACACGGGCTTTGCACACAATATACGAGCGTCATCAATACCTTGGAAGGGAAGAACAGGACAAGTGGCAAGTGGCAACGTGTGGGATGCAGGGTGTGTGGAGAGGTTGTCAGAGAGTGATGTCAGAGGCGAATGCTTGCTGTGGTTCCAGGCGAGGACATACATGCAGCAGCTGCACGCTGCTACAGCCACGTCCATCAGTCTGCTAGACAAGCTGGCAAGGGAGCTGCTTGACATGGTGGCAGAGGTGCAAAGCATGGTGAAAGAGATGAAGGCAGTGCCAAAGCAGACCATTCTACCAATGTTCTATCGTATTGGCCAACATTTCGAGGTGCACATCTCCATGCATCTTTCTGATATGATGCCTCTGCTGGCAGCCACGCCACATATCTGTCTGTTGTGCTACACATGGGTGTCAACAGCACACGCATCGTGCTTGCATTCGGGACATGTGAAGCCGGAAGTGTGTGCATTAGTTCGCAGGCAACGTTGGACGAACAGAGGCAGGCCATGGTTCACCAGGTCATGCTGGACTCATTGCAGCAACAGTTGGCGGCATTCTCTCACAGGGTGCCGGATGCAGCTGGGCATGGTACCAACCAGTTGCCGACTGTCACTGCGCTGGCCACTTCAGGAGATACCCAGACTTTGCAACTGCATGAATTGGGGCAAACTGGAGAGAATGCAGCAGACGCACAAACTTCGTTTAGTGTGGTACCTGGCAGGCGGGATCTTGCTTGGGGAGGTGCAGATATTGTGGTGTTTGTGCGGCACCAGGGCATGCTGCTGGCCGCCAGTGACACCCCCAGTTTTGTGCAGTATCCAGAAGGCACTGGTAGCTGGTAAGCTGGTCATTCTCTCTTTCAACTGGCTCTTTTCAGTACGATTGTGACCATCAGGTCAAGAAGCTTACCTATCCAGTACCAATCAGACATGCCTCAGTACTTCAGCCTTGCATGCCTGCCTGCACTTTGAATCACCCTGAATATGAAATGTGAGAACTTCAATGATCAATCGAGAAGGTTAGATCATGAAATAGCTGCGGTGCTTTGGTACAATTGCCATGCGGCCTAAAGTTGGCCACTGGACACCAGTCGTTGCCCGCTGCCTCAGTTGCTGCACCACTATGTTCAGACACAAATCGAATGAACAGCTTGATTAGGTACATACTAAAGATATCGCACTATTCAGCAAGACCAGCTAAAATGCACTTTTAAGCAATAGAATGTTCAGTTTCAAGGCCTGGCTGAACGTTCACTTTCTAGAATATGCTGCTACACAAGGGACCAGCTTTGGTGCACATGGGACAGTCTGATGCTTGTTGCAGAAAGAGAACTGGCAAAACGCATTGAGTTACTACCTTAGACACCAGTATTGCATAGCAGGATGCTGTATGATTCCGCATGATTTACAGGAATTCCTGAAGAAGAGCGATTCCTAGGAAGTGCTCTTGTTGAATACCCATGCATGCATGTGGCATCGTGTCTTCTATCGACGTTACACACAGTCTCTTGATGCATCACAAAAACACGAAACGACATGTGGGCTAGGGGGTACCCGCCGCAAGCCATTGCAAGGTGCAAGTTGACGTGACTGCTTGCTTCTTGCCATCGGACAGATTACAAGTAAACTTAGTTCTGCTGTCTCTTGCATCATGCTTGACAGCAGATATCATGTGGTGGTACCTACTGCGTGTACTCCTTTCAATCAGGAGACCTGAATATGCTGATATCGTGTGGTATTGTACACAATGCTGCTGTTCATTAACTAGGTGCACAATGTTGCTGTTCATTAACTAGGTGCAGTCATGCACCGTGTACCGAAGAGAAGTAGCCAGGGGCACGCAATCTTCAGCCCCTGAACAGGATTGTGCATTATATAACGTGCGAGGAAACAATGTTTGTGGCATCAGCTTGCCACTGTCACTGTAGAAACGCCTGGCTGGCTGGTGGTACGTGCACACGTGGTTGCTGCACGTCTGCACCTGTGGCCGCTGTCTAATCATGCGCAAAACAGGCTGCAGCGGCTGAATACCTATAGGATAAGTAGAGCTGAGATGTTGAGTGCCCCTGAAACAAGTGCTGTTATACACTATACTCCAACTTCAACCTACAGCTGCGAAGTCAGGTACATTCGGCACAGGTAAGGTGAAGAAAAATCAAACTTAGAGGGAAAGTTCGTGTTCCTTTTTAGTGGCCAGTGTGAGATGATGGATGTAGCAACTAACACGAATCTTGACATACAACAACGGTCACTGTCAGAGCAACCGACACTGTTGCACGACACAGGTATGGATTCAGCAGCACAGAAGCCGCCGCAGAGTTCACACAGAGGCCCCAGGCTTACATATCAGCAGCCAGAGATGTGGTACTGAAGCACCCACACCTCATCCCTATTGTGGTTTCAACAGACTCAACGATTCCTCATCTCCTCTCAAGCGTGTTGAACATGGGATACTCCATTCTGCGCCTAGACTGTGGCACCCAGACTCCCACCCACTTTGTGGAGTGGCACATAGACCCAACGTATGCTCCACTCCTACACGATCTGCCATCTCCTCGAACACATTCTCCCCTCACAACACACACATTGCTCACACATTCTCTGCACTGCAGGTACGAATGGAACGAATGGGTGCTCCGGAGGCAAGCTGTGTCACTGGCTAACCTGCAGTCCAAGGTGACAAAGAGCTGCCAGACCGCCAGCAAGACATTCCGCCGTGACAACGACAGCCAGTGCTGGCCACCCAAGCCCGCCACCACACAGACGCCCTTCAACAAGGGGCAGTGTATGCCAAAGAAGCTCAAGTATGTAGCAGGCTTGCGCGGGGACCCTGTGACTGCGAAAATGTCAGTGATATCCCTTGAGCTAGACCTGGGTCAGCCACATCAACTGTAGATCAAACAAGCGGCACGCACTACCCATGACTACGCACCAGTTCAACCTGCTGAATACTGTGACCTTGTACTGACACCAACTTGTACACGCCTGCAATATACAGCCCCGCAGAGGCTGCCCCATACCCCTTCCTTGATCCAGATCTGTACACCATGTACAGATGTGTGTGCCTTCCCTTTGCCTGCTCCTGAGGAATGCAGGCCTACTCCTCCGTCGATAGTCCGGCTTGAAGTGGATACTTTGCTTTGAGGTCCTCCCATGTGAAGCCGTCTCCAGATGTCAGGCACAACTTGTTGACGACAGGGATGACCTCTGTGATGGGCAGCCTGACTTGTTCTGTGCTGTCCCTCTCGCGAAGAGTGACAGTGCCCTTCAGGTTGTCGTCGCCGCGTGTTGTGTCATAGTCAACAGTCACGGCAAAGGGAACGCCCAGCTCGTCAGTCCGAGCATATCGCTTGCCAATGGTTACGCCTGCACACACGAAGTATGTTGCCTTTGGGGAGGGTGGGAGCTGACACTCAACACACTCCGAATCATTTCTAATCGTTTCGGTGTCTGCCATTTAATTTAGAATGAGATGAAGCCAGCAGCATGCCTTGCACCAACACGGCGATTGTAAGGCACGCAGTGCCAGGTGTGGGACGGACCTGTTGTATCCATTAGACTCGAAATACCAGCACGCCGCAAATCTAGAGATATTTCCTGGGCAACATCGTTGAGCTCTTGCTGTTGCAACAGAGGGAACACAGTGACCTTGATGGGCGCGATTGTCGGTGCAAATTTGAATACTGTCTTCTGCGCATCGTCCTTCCGTGTATAGAAGGTGTGCTCGAATATGCAGTACAGCACGCGGCCAATGCCAAAGGAAGGTTCGATGACAGAAGGGATGATGTTCTGCCCGTGCACCGTCTTGGTCTTCTTCTCGATGCTCACCATCTCACTGGAGATGTCGTAGCTCTTCCCCCCAACCTCAACTGTCACCTTCTCGCCGCCTGCCACCTTGTCCTGCACAAGTCATACTGGTCTCAGTGGTCGCTGATTCAGCAGAACAGCACATGGCCCCAAATATCCCACCCTTCTCCCCACTTGCAGCAGGCCCGCAGTCAGGCCCAATACTTGATAAAACATTGAGGCTGCATACAGCTCACACATACTGATTCACACGTGTTGAGCAAGCACCTTGAGGGCAAGTGCTGCATCCTCTGGAAGAGACATAAGATGGTCAGCGACCAGCTTGCCGGCCTGCTTGAGCTCTTTGCCAAGAATCTTCATGTTCGGCACCACATCCACCACCTCCATCGTTTTGGGGGCGTCGAACGTCTCATATGCCACGAGGTCCACCTTGCTCGCCTTGCCGTGCGCAGTGAGGTCGAAAGCAGAGCGGTCCGCCAGCCCAGCACACTCGATCCAACCGTACGTGGTGTGTACCTCGCAGTCCCAGCAGTCTGCATGCATTCATTAACTTCATTCACTGTCTGCATTCATGCTCTTGCAGCAGCGCTTGCGAATCTCATACCACAGACATCTCTCAACCCTCCTGCCGCACCCTGCCCCACCCCGCCCCTAGCGTCAGGCATGGACCCCCAATACAAGTGGCGCCGCACGCGTCAAACGTATCAGGGCGCGCAGTGCGTAACCATTCCATGAGCAGTGCATACCACAAGCGTAGTGGGCCATCTCATTGGGCAGATGTTGCCGGAACAGCATGCGTGCGGGGTTGATGCCGGCAGCCACCATGAACAGGTACGTGCGGCCGATGAAGTACCCGAGAGTCTCATTGGCAACCACTCCCTTTGCCACAGCCTCGCCGAGCTTCATGGGCTCTGCAGCCTTGTGTGCTTGCTGCAGGGAGGCGGAATGCATGAGAGGCGCCACCTCAGCCACCTCCTTGAACCGTGGGTGCTCCTTCTTCTCAGGATGTACAAAATGCTCAATCTCAGCCTGTGTGAACTCCCTGACGCGTAGCAGACCCTGCTTCGGGTTGATCTCATTCCGGAAGGACTGCCCGATTTGCGCAGCCGCGAAGGGCAGGCGGCCGCCATTGTAGTACAGCAGGTCACGGAAACTAACAAATATGCCTTGTGCGGTCTCTGGCCGCAGATATCCGATCTGCTGGCCGCTTGGCCCGATGGATGTTTGGAACATGAGGTTGAAGGGGAATGGGTCGGAAATCTTGCCACCTCCAGGCTCGTTGGACTGCACGTTCCAGTCCTTCAGCGCCTGCCCCAGGGCGGCGCAGTCCATTCCTTCCACATCGAACAGCGTTGCCTCTGCGTTCTGCACGTGGGTAGGAAGAATATGATCTCTTGACGCAGATGGCAGCTGAAACGAGGACATTGCACTGTCCAAACAGGACATTTGATGAAAGGTTCATCACACGCGTGATGCAGGAGGAAGCATCAGACGAAACAGAGTGGATGAAGTACCTTTTTCTGATCTGCTGCCGCTTTGGGGTCATTCATCACGCCCTCAAGGTGGTCCTTGAGGAGGGTGTCTGCTCTGATGCAGTTTCCCGCTTCATCTTGAACAGAAAAGTCCACGAAGCGTTCTACATGGCCAGAAGTCTTCAGGACGACCTCAGGTGTCACGGAAGGGCATTCGAGCTCCAGCATGCCCTCTGAGAACACGAAGTGCTGACGCCAAAGTTGTGTCAGATTGGCTTTCACTGAAGTTCCCGGTGGCCCGTAGTCGTACAGGCCTGCCACACCGCCATAGATGGAGAAAGAAGGTTTGTAGAATAGCCTGCCTTCCAGTGCCTTGGCCTGCAGCACATGGAGGGGTCAGTGAACAGCAGCAAGCGAAGCTAGCTGAATGGACTGGGACGGCACTTACCACTGCCTCACGGAAGGCACCTTTGTCCCGTGGAATGCCTGTGATCTCCTCCAACTCCTTTTCAAGACCTTCCACGACCAGCTTGAAGGCTTTCAACTTCTCCACCGCCTCCGCGACCTCTGTGTCCGCTGCAGTTGTGTCTTCCTGCACAGCTCCGTGATAGGTTATCGACGATTCAAACAGAGGAAAGGTATGCAAACTTCTTGTTTCTCGAAAACGACGCACCTTGGCTTTCTTAAGTGCCTTGACACGATCCTTAAGCTCCCGGACTACCGCGCCTTGCGTGCTAACCTGTGTGGTTGCATCATCAATCTTTGCCTCTACTGCCTCTTGCGATGACATGCTGCTGGCGGGTGGCGTGTAGCACGCCTTAAAACTTGTCCGCTGTATGTATCGTCGGCGTCCAAGATTCGCTGGGGGCAGCCGTCGCACCACCGCACCTACCAACAGAGAATAAGGTTATTGCTGTATCCGTAAGGCACACTTGCGCACTCCGGGCGTGACCCGGGTGAGAGAGGACGCTTCTCACAGCGATATACTTCTCGCCACCTCCTCGTTTCGGTCTCAATTTCTGACACTTTGGCCGCCCACATTCGTTGAAGGATAAACGACATCGATTCATAGAGTGAAAGAGATTGCTTGTACTTGCCGTGAGCCAGTGAGGAAGGCAGCGTGCGTTCCGACAGAATCCTGCTCGACACAGCACCCAGCCAGCTCCCTTGCAGGACGATGGCTCAAGCTTTAGGTAGCAGCACGGCAGGTTTGAAAGATAGAATTGCATTGCACAGAGCGCTTTGCCAACGGTCACCAAGGCTAAGTCGGCAAACGTCCACGTCCACGCTGGGTGAAACGTTCAAACCGGCTGTGACAACCGGCCTTTTGCGCCGAGGTGGATGCGTAAAGGCGACTGATGCGCCTACAGAGGCGCTATGTAGAGTCATTCGTGTGACATACCTTCGTCCAGATGGCAGAACTGCTGGATGGGGACTCCATTGCTGGGGTGATGTTGTGCAGGAAACAGCTTGGGATGCGCCGATGACAGCCACTGGGTGTGCACGAAGCCTCTTGCAACCTCAATATTATGTTTTCACAGCCCAAGAAATTGGCAGTTTGTAGTCGTCAAGTCCTGAACATGGCTGATGGCAGTACTGACAAGCTGCTTCTGCATATTCACGGAACCCGTAGCACGCTAATCAAAATCGGGCACAGGCTGTACAACATCCGCACTGTATAAGTTTGTTTTGCAGGCAGGTTAGCGATGGCTGCTTCTGGGATGTGCCCATTCGGGCGGAAGGCGAGGCAGAGCTGGGGTTCATTGTGCACTCGGACGACAACAAATCAGCAGGGGCGGATCGACCTGTGACTATACAGCCCACTCAAAACGAGATTTGGCTCGTTGATGGGCATCAAGCTCCATGTTTGACAAAGGAAGAAGCCACCTTGAAAGCCATAGGCAGCCTACAGACTGCAAGTGCACACTGGTACCACCTCTGAGCCCCTCGCTGAACCGCGTCTACAGCAACTGCGCATTCTTACGGTTACTTGTGATTTCTACATTCCAACAGACATATGTGTGGATGCCTGGTCTTCTCAGCCTAACATACAAGCTTGCAGCAGTGCAAACACTGTCAGCAGAGCAGCGGCTGTCAGAAGAAGCAACAAGACTGAATGTGCAGGGTTTCTCGTGATGTGATCCTCTGGAGAAAGCCCTCTCACAAGGCCTCGGTGTCCCACTGCAGCTTTGTGCTGCATGCAAGCTCCACTGCAGGCATCTCCATCACCACTGGGGCCGTGGATGGCGCAGAGCAGTCGTTCGTACTGGTCCCTCTGGCAGACCCTGAGGCTAGCAGTGATGTTCAACAGGCCTTCGAGCGCTTTCCACATCTGAAGGGGTGCACCGCGTTCCGCTTCCAGGACAGCCTGGCCCCCGCCACAGTTGCTGACCTGGTGCAGCAGCAGCTGTGTGTTTCTACAGCAGATGATGGCAATATCAGCAGTGTCACTGGAGTGCAGATGGCGGGATTGCTGGACACAGAGTGCGCCGTGTCATCTGCTGCAGGGCCCGCACGTGGCCCGCAGCATGCCCGTCCTGAGCGTGTGGTGGTGCCTTGGTTGTGCAACTGAACAAGTCACGAGTGCAGATCTTTGCTGTGCACATGAATGCAGCTGAAGATACCACCCAAGCGCTGCAGGTTCTTCTACGGTGGCCAGCTGGGGGATGTGGGCAGGGCCAACTGGGGGATGTGGTCGATGGGCAGCTTCACCCTGTGGGCCCCAACCGCCCAGTCCGTGGAGCTGCTGCGCTACACAGAGTGTGAGGGGGGCGAGGCAGAGGTGCACACCATGCAGAGGGGCCCTCAAGGCACATGGGTGCTCCAACGGCCTGCTCTATGGGACAAGCAGTACTTCCTTCTTCGGTCAGCAGCTGCCTCTTTTGTTGTGAGCTGTGCTCCGGCTGCTTGCTGTGTCACAACTAGCAGGCCCAGTACCCGTTGTTTTGTGCACTACGCAGGGGGTTGAAATTGTAGTACAAGATGGCGTGGCATGGTGGGTGAGGCAGGCGCAGCTATGTGCAGGCTGAGGGTGTTCCACTACGCCACGCAGAGCATGGAGGAGGTGCTGGTGACAGACCCTTACTCAAGGTGCCTCTCTGCAGATGGCAGGCGCTCCATGTTCGTGGATCTGGAGAGTGACGCGAGTCTGATGCCTGCCGGCTGGCAGCAGCATCGGTCTCCGGCCATCCCAGGTGCAGCCCCCTGCAGGCCCCCTTGCACTGTGTGTCGCCCCCGCAGCTTCCATCGCCGGCCTCCTGTGCCTCTTGTCGCATCCCAGCTACTCTGAATCATTCAACCTGGGAGGGCCAGGCGTGGGAGCAGCCCTTTGCCTGCAGCTGTCCCCGGTGTGGAGTGGCCGACTCATCATGCATGGCCAGCGTCACCGCCGCTGCAGCGGCCTGCGGCGATCTCTGCGCAGCTTGCCACAGCACGCCTCCAGCATCCGACTCAGCGTGTGATGGCTCGCCATGAGGTGCAGATCCGATCGACACGAGCGTGTATGAGCTCCACGTGCGAGACTTCAGCGCGTGCGATGACTCCGTGCCAGCGCACATCCGCGGCAAGTATGTTGCCTTTGACACTGCTGCCACCGGCACAGCTACTCGCGGCCAGCAGCACCTCAGAGAGCTTGCAGAGGCCGGCCTCACACACGTGCACCTGCTGCCCAGCTACGACTTTGGCTCAGTGCCAGAGAAACCCGAGGAGCAGCTGGCCGTGGCACTGGATCTCTCACAGTTTGCACCAGGCACGCCCTATTGAGTTACTGCTCGATTCTTGAGCTTGCAGAAGTCTGCTGCTGTTGCGGGTTCTCTCCTAGCCACTTCATGAATGGTGCTCTGCAGCATCTGGCCTTAGGTGCCAGCTTGTCGTGTACACCGGGAGAGTGTATGAGCTTCGCAGGCAGCGTACTCCTGGGGTGGTTTGCAGATGGTCAGGAGCAGCAGGCGGAGATATCAAGGATCGCAGCCGAAGATGCCTTCAACTGGGGCTACGACCCTGTGCACTATGGTGTGCCTGAGGGGTCATATGCAACTGATCCAGACAGCGCTGATCGGGTGCTCGAATACAGGCAGATGGTCAAGGTGCGTGCACATTCACAGATGTGTGTGCTTGACATCCACAATCTCTGCCAGGCTGTGTCCCGCCATGCTGCTGACCATTCCCAAGGCTGCACCCTACACTGTTGCCATGGCCATCAAGCACCCAAGCCTTCTGGGGGGCCGGGTGTTAGCAGGCGCTCACTCTGTGGCTGCTTGCAACCACACACATGCCAGGAGTCTGTGCTGCACAATCTCAACCTTGGTGGGGGATGTGTGCACAGGCGCTGCATGACTCTGGGCTGCGGGTGGTGCAAGACGTGGTTTACAACCACACCTTCGCGTCAGGCCTGGACAGGTACAGCGTGCTGGACAAGGTGGTGCCCGGCTACCACCACCGCAGAACAGAGTCCGGGAAGGTCTGCGACAGCACCTGCTGCAACAACACGGCCACGGAGCACCTCATGGCGGAGCGCCTCATGATCGATGACCTCGTGCACTGGGCCACGCACTACCGCATCGATGGCTTCAGGTGCTGCGCGTCCGCTTCGGCTCATGTGTACATGCATGAGCATGCCTGATGACGAGGCAGGTGTGCCGGTGTTGAGGGCGCTGGCGCGGAGGGCCCTTCAGCGCCCGCACAGGTGCCTGAGTGTGGATGTGCCCGCACACACACGCTTGATGTGTAGTCCGCAGCGCGGGGGCTAGGAGCATGGCTAGTGGCTCGCTTGTGAGGAGCAGTGCCGGCCGCTCGCAGCAGCTGCGTATACTCATTGTTTGTTGGATCACAAGTGCAGCAGTCTTCCTAGTTGCATGAGCCCCATGCACTGCCGCACAAGGTGTTGGGATGTACCAAATACAGTGCAGCCACGATAACTCGTACCACGTTAACTCGTCCTAACTCGTACAAGAACTGGTTGCACAAAACAGCACGATCAAGCCAAAATGCGATGCGTTAACTCGTACTCGTCCTAACCCGGCCAGTTTTCTGGTGCACATAGGGGTACGAGTTGATGTGACTCTACTGTGGGGACGTAGCTGAGGTGGAAGCTGCTGTGAAAAAAATGTAGGGAAGTGAAACAGGCAAGAATGCCACTGAGGCACCCCTCCTGAAGGCTGCCGACTTGAGCCTGCCGAGACTTGCAGATTTGACATCATGGGCCACATCATGGTGTCTTCAATGCAAAAGGCGCAGGCTGCCTTGCAAGAACTCACAGTGGAGGAGCACGGCGTTGATGGCAGCAGCATTTATCTGTACGGAGAAGCTTGGGACTTTGGTGAGTGCGCTGCCAACCAGCGGGGCAGGAACGCCTGCCAGGTGAACGTTGCGGGCACTGGCCTCGGTGAGCATCTCCACACACCCCTCCCTGCCACTGCTACCATCGCTGGCCGCTTGCCAAGTTCTGCTACTTCCCATTGCCCTGGGCCCCCGGCTGAGTGGCCGTCAGGTCCATGTTCTGCCGACACACTCTTTCTCTTCTGTCTAGATTCTGACTCCCACAATCGGTGCAAGGTCTCTGTCATGCATGTGATGTCAAGGGCCAGCAATGTGATTGCAGAGCACGCAACAACCAGACAGGGGGGCACGCATGCAGGCTCTTTCAACGACCGGTTCCGGGATGCGGCAATGGGTGGCTCCCCTTTCGGTGACCCCACCCTGCAGGTGCGGCCCCAGCGCTCGTGCACACTGAGTGTGCGCGCCTGCCTTTTCGAGGAGCAACGAGTTTGTCAGACAAGGATGGCATGCACGTGGCATGCATGCAGGGGTTCCTGACGGGCCTGTACTGCGACCCCTGCCCTCCCGCAGCCCCAGAGTCCAGTGCTGAGGACCTGCGGTGCTTGGAATCCTACAAGACTTTCTTGAAGCTCAGCATGGCTGGGAACCTGCGCGACTACGTCGTGACTCTGCCGGACGGCACCGAGACGGCGGGCTCGCAGGTCCGCTATGGCCACTGCCCCGCAGCCTACTGCAAGCTGCCGCAAGAGAACGTGTTGTACCTTGGCTGTCACGACAATGAGGCTCTGTACGATCAAGCTGTTCTGAAGGTGAACCACCAGGGGGATGCGGGCGCCTGCGTGCGTGTGGTGCAGCTTGCGCTGGGGCTGATCGGCGTGTCGCAGGGCATCGCCTTCTTCCATGCTGGCGACGATCTGCTGCGCTCCAAGAGCCTGGACCGTGACAGCTACAACAGCGGCGACTGGTTCAACAAGCTCCTCTGGGATGGCAGCAGCAACAACTTTGGAGTGCGCCCCCCTGCCCCCCTGCACGACGCCCTGCCCCCTGGCATTGAGCAGCATGTTTCCGTTCAGAGCATCTCCTCCAACTTCTGCTCGCTAACGTGACAGTCTGCCTCTCTACTGCAAGTGTTTTCTTGTGCGATTCGAGTGGCGCCTGCCTGTGCGTGGCCGCACACGTGCCTGCCGCCCCCTCCCCAAGAGGGCAGCAGATGTGCAGGTGGGCTTGCCTGTGGCGAGCAAGAATGCTGACACATGGGCGATAAAGAAGCCCTTCTTGGGCATGCCTGACCTGAAGGCGACGCCGCGGCAGATACAGGAGACGCGCACCTTCCAGCAGGCCGTGCTGCGGCTGCGCATGTCCTCCCCGCTGTTCCGCCTCCGGTCCGCAGCCGCTGTCATGCAGCAGGTGCGGCGCCCCCTCACCCACCCTCCCGCTGCTGCAGGTTCCCTTTCTCTGTCACATAGAATCAGCGCATGCATGCAGTGCGCTTGTGCTGTTGCTGCAGGCCACTCTTGAATACACGGCGGCCGCATGGAGGGCGCCAGCTCCTCTGTGAGGTTTGCATGCACAGTATGAGGTTACACTCTGTGTGCATGGCTATATTCTGTTCCATCTCAGTTCCTGTGCTGTGTGCAGTATGTGCGCAGGCAGGCTGCAGCTGTTGTAGCATGTGGACTGCATGAGTGCGTCTGGCGGGCATCTGCAAACGGTTTCGGCACCCAGTGATGCCCTTGAAGCGCTGAGATTGGGGGCCGTGTTGCAGGTCAAGTTTGCGCCCCAGTGTGAAGAGGCGGGCACGGTGGTGATGGTGCTGAACAGCTCTGACACGCATGTAAGGGATGAAAAATACAGCAGCATCTGCGTGATTGTGAATGCTTCGCCCAAGGAGGTGGTGGTGCCTTACCCGCCCGCCCTCACATCTCCTCTTCTGCACCCCGAGTTTGCACCATTGCCACATGTTGCAGCATGCAGCATCAGCGATGAGCAGCAGCATGCAGTCGTGTCCCCCCGCACGATGCTTGTTCTTTGCCAATCACATTGAGGCTAGATAGTGATGGCAAGCAGCCCGTGCAGAGGGTGCGGGCAGGATTCACCACGACGTTGACAACATTTGCAAGCAGAAGATCTCGCTGTACAGGTAATCTGACTACTGAGGTATTGTCAGAATACTACACATGTTTTGAGACCGTTGATCTGGTGCACAAGCTCTGGCATATAGGTTGGTTGCAGTGCCACGAGGACGTGCTACAGAGCATGACGCTGGTGCCACTTTGGGCAGTACCATTGCTTTCTGGAGTATTTATTGTGGACGTTCAGGTGGACACGTTTCATTGTACACTGTGCCACTGTATGGCGGGGGGTTTGCAATGCGTTCAGTGTCGGTGGTGTCCGCAGTTGTGGATTCCACGGCGTGTGCCTTTCGGTTCCTGCTGTTGGCTACCGCTCTCTCGTTTTGTCACCACCGAGTATCGTTGTGACGGGCTTGCATGCAATTTGAAACAACCTCTCTTTGTGTTGGTGTGCTGGCATTCCTTCGTTCAGTGTGGCTATGTAGGTTTTCCTCTCCCCTACACATCTTCAAACCAACATCGGGAGGAGCTGCAACGTGCACCTCACATGGCGCTCTTCTGTTCCGCTCAGATACTGCAACAGTTTCCAGTTACACCGCGCGTGCACTCTGACACAGCTGCTGGCACTTACGAACACTGCAAAGAGTGAGCGCTAGTCTCAAGACCCGCGCCTAGCAGACGCATGCACCTAGTTTCCTACCCTGCTGCTTCCTTGGCGCTCTGTTCTTCAAGAGGCGGTGGAGCTTGCGGTTGCATGAACTCCTCCATGATGAGAGTCTTGATCTGGTGTGCTGGAAGCATCCCCTCTGTCCTCAGGGCAGGCTTCTCAGGGTCCATGCCCACCAGGATCATCGTTGGAAGGCCCTGTATATACATTATAGGATCACGCTGTTACGCGTGGAAGGTTAGTATCACCACTTGTGTGAGGAAGCAGCAGGGTTCCTCACTGGCAAGAGTGCCCCACCTGAATCTGCAGCTGGCTTGCGAGGTCCTGCTCGACTTCAGTGTCCACTTTCAAGATCTCTACCTTGTCTCCTAGATCTTGAGACACCTGTGAATAGGGCATGTTGACAATCTGATGGGACCACACAACCATGCTTTTGCAGGGAGGAAATGCCCACCTGCTCCAGCTCCTTTGCAAGAAGAACGCATGGCCCGCACCAATCAGCGTAAAAATCAATAATTAGAGGCTTGGATCTGTCTGCAAGGGCCACCTCCAGCTCCTCTCCTGTTACCTTCCTTGGCTGCACACCATGTTCACAGTGGTTCTGTGCATCCGATATACGACTGTAAGCCACAAAAAACAGCATTCTAGGACACTTTTGAATATTAAGCAGATGTGCAAGTGCACCTTTGCTGCAATTGAGACTCCTCGAGCCTGCAGGATGGATGGGTAATATGGTAAGCGACCTTGGTACACAACTTTCCCCGTGTGTACAGCACGTGCCCCAATCATCCGAATGCAGTGGTTAATGGGTGGTAACAGTTGAGTTCAATGTGTAGGATGCACTGCTTTTATCCTCCGTGCCGAAAGTCCTTCACCTTAACGGAACGGCTGTGCACACAAAGTACAGCGTGCACCGTGTAAAAACTGAATTCGTATAATTGTCTGTCAAGTGTGAGAGAACGACCATTCTGTGTTCTGCATGCTCGCGACAAGACAGCACTAGAAGTGTGCCGCGTCCGAAACGATTCAGACCTCATGGAGTGCGATGTCGTTTACAACTGTACAGAACAGAAGACTAACGCCATGCGCAGAAGTGGCTGTTTGCTGGTAGAATACTTATATTGCAGGGCACGCTGTCGTGCGAGCATTGTTTTCAATCGGACGCTTGTGCAAGGTTGTGTGGGAGCAGGTGACCGGGATGCACGCGGGCTGGACAGAGTTTGTATCTGCGAACGAGGAGGCTCCTTCGCCAGAACGTTATGGACATTCTCTGACCACTTTCAATTATGATGACATTCTTGTTGTGTGCTTTGGCGGTACAAGCGGCGAAGGCGTCACATCACAGGTTCGCTGTACTTGTACATATCATCTAATGGTACCACGATCACCGAGCTGGCTTACCGCTATATAGCATGCAAAAATAATATATGATGCATTGAGGGTGTAGTGCGTGAGTTCGGTAGCAAGTAAGCGTGCATGGTTTCAATTTTGACTGATGACTTGGTGCTGGCTGTGCAGGTGAACACCGTTTGGAGCTGGACAGTTGCGAAGGGATGGCACCAGGTCTCTACAAGTGGTCCGAGTCCGCCACATAGAGCGTGGCATGGCGCAGCTGCGCTGGGCACCAGCTTGTATATCTTTGGGGGCAACAGGTGCTGTGCAACACACAACTCCAACTTTAGGTGTCGGCGGAGCCCCTGGTAATCGAAGCAGCATCCAGTTATCAACTGGTAAATGTTTTAATAATGTAGTCTCTGTATGTGCAGATGGGAAGCACATCCAGGGCAGAAGCCCACAAGGTCTGTGCATGGAGACCTGTGGGTGCTCAACACAGAGAGCTGGACATGGCGCCAAATAATGCAGTCCAAGCAGCATCCGTGGCCCACGTCCCGCAGTGCAATGGGAATGGCTGCACACGGAGAGTGCCTGCTGTTGTATGGCGGGCGGGGTGTAGGCACAGGGTTTCTAGGTGACGTGTGGGTCTTCTCCCCTGCCACTGGCAGCTGGTGCGATCACCGCACGCCCCCTGCACCAAACTGGCTCAGGCATCACGTGATTCGAGCATTAAGTCCTGCCATGCGCTGGCAGGTGCTGGGCTGGCGTGCCACCCCTGATCTGGAACTCGCCCACACTGATAGAGGGCAGCTTGCAGGACTGAAGTGACGCCCTCTGCACGCCTCAGGGCGCCCATACAACGCGTCCTAGCAACATTTATCTCGACGCCGTTTGGGGTGTTCCTGTATGGCGGTGCGCGGCAGGTCGCGGCGTCCCCGAATGCGCGGGCGCCACTCTGTGACCTCTGGCAGCTCAGGCTGGACGACTCCAAGGGCTCCAGCAGCCAGCCAGTGTACGTGTGGGAGGACTGCAACAAGGTGCCGATGTGTGCGGTGGAGCACACCGTAGCCTGCGAGGACGGCACCCCCCCCTCACAGTCCACCACGGCAGCGGGCGAGCGTGTCGTGGTCGGCCACGACGCACATGCAGCTGCTTTTGTGGAGCCATCACACCTGGTGGTGCGCTATGTCCTCCCCTTCCCCCTGAGGCCACGTAGCATCTCACATTGGCCGCCGCAACATGCCATGCTGCAGACCAGGCATCTTCCTGCGGCATCATTCAAGCCTCAGGAATAGGACAATGTGTCCACTGTATCAGGCTGCTGTGTCAAAGCAGAGGTTGCTACGTTCTACCGGCCTGCGGCAGTGGTGGGGGAGGCGGCGATGGCAGGCAGTGGTGTGCAGGTCTGGTCAGGGGTTCTGGGCCGCATGCCCAAGAGAGGGGTGCTCTCGTCTGCACCCCCCCCTCCACAACTAACTGGCAACTTGTTTTCCATCGATCTAGCGGCCATAGATCGCGGCTGGTCGATGGTGCCAGCGGCACGCTTGAGCGCGACCGATGTGGGTGTGGGCCCGGTGGTGCCGCGCCGGTGGGCAGCAATGGCAGCCTTGGGACCAGGTCTGCGCTCAGCCCCCTCCACCCCTAGCCTCTCTTTCCAGTCTTGCCGTGTGCCATGACATGTGCGACGTCGCCAGGGGAGTGGCGCCCGCAGGCTGCAACAGCCGCATGCAGCTGCTGCATGTCTGCACCTTCATGCCTGCTGTGCGTTGCAGGGAGGGCAGTGGTGCATGGAGGCCTCGCAGACCAGAAGGTGCTGGGGCAGGCTGCTGTGCTGGAGATTCAGGAGGCGGCTGTCTCGTCACCCAGAGGCGCTCACAGCAGCCCCGCCGGAGATGATGCCACGACCCCTGCGCAGACCGCAGACCTCCTGAGCCTGGATGTGGGTGCAGCAGCGGCTGCGGGGCAGGACCCTTTCTCCATCAACTCTCCTTCGTCTTCTGGTGCGGCCTGCCATGCCCCTGCGCTGCATCATCTGACGTCGCTTTCAGGTCAAGCTTGTGGGCAGGCCAGCCCACAAGCTTGCTTTTGCCCAGGCACAATGACGTAACGCATCCTGAAAGCGATCTCTGTTTCCATTCTGAATAGCGAGAGCCTGCACACATGCTGCGCAGTGCCGGGGGATGCAGCGCACCTGAAGCCACCATCGCCGCAAGGCAGGGAGTCACCTGCGCTCGGCCCCCTCAAGAGCTCCTCGGTGATGTCAGCTGTACTGGGGGGGGTGCGCAGGGGCATGGAGACCATCTCCAGTGAGGCAGCCAGCGTTATCCAGCGCGTCACAAACACAGGCAAGCCTGAGGGGGAAATGGAAGACAGCTTGATGGCCGGCCATGTCAGATACTCTCAGCCTCCCGCACTGGCCTCCACTAGTGCCGGCCCAGGCCCTCAACGAGCCGCTGCAGGCTTCTGGGGCGGTGACGATGCAAGTGCGGCTCTCCCTGCTGCGTTGCCTGTGTGCCCCTGTTGCTGCTTGACCTTGACCTTGACTGGTCCCAAAGAATATGAGCTGCATGCCTGTCGATGCTGGGGCAGGCAGTGACTCAGGCAGGTGTTTGAGGCATCACAGCCGGCCTCCGGCAAGCATGACACTTGTTTCTTTGTGCTTCCATGCAGTTGCTTGCTCCTCAGGTGTGCACCAAGCCACCTGTGCCTTGACTGCCAAGTGAGCGCACGAGGCATGCCAGCAGAGGCTAAGCAAGACCGATGGTGCTGCTGTTGCAGGCACTCCGATCATCTCCAGA
The DNA here is from genome assembly GCA_032359135.1 of Ulvella scutata. Taxonomy (NCBI): domain Eukaryota; kingdom Viridiplantae; phylum Chlorophyta; class Ulvophyceae; order Ulvales; family Ulvellaceae; genus Ulvella; species Ulvella scutata. The sequence continues at coordinate 83,163 of JAUMHD010000005.1, forward strand.
GACTTCATTGAGAGCTGGCTGCGGGCCAATAGCAGCTCTGCAGACAGTTCCGTGAAGGTGCTAGTAGCCACCTCTGACCGCCTGACAAAGCCGCGCGAATCCCTGCCTGCTGCTGAAGCCGCTGCAGCTGCCTCTGCCTCCGAGGGCCCCGCCACCTCTGGTTCAGCCCAGGATGCGGCCGCTGCACAGCAGCCTGCCGAAGCTGAGGCCGGTGGCGGCCCCTCAACACCGTTGACAGTGCAGACAGGCACAGTAGGAGGGGGAGAAGAGGAGGGCGACGTGGAGTCACCGGTGTCCCTGTGGATCTCCCCCTCCCCCAAGGGCCCTCACAGCCCGCTGTCCTCCGATCAGAACTCTGCAGCGTTCAGCAGCTCAAGGCAGCAGCTGCAGGCCGCGGATGAGGATGCGCATGCTGTGATGGACATCATGGAGGAGCTGCTGGGGAGGGTGGCGACCTGCAGTGCGCAGCAGGCACCTGCACTGCAGGCCAGCGGCAGCGGGGAGGAGGACTTCCAGTTTGACAAGCTTCCCATCGCTAGCGTGCCCGCCGTTCCCAGCGTGTGGCCTCTGGGGCCCCCTGAAAGCCCCCCACAGTGCGCTGCTGCAGCCGCTTGCAATGCACGAGTCTCTTGTTTTGACTGAGCGGGCAGCATCCACACTCTCCAACCTCTGAGTGCTGTGGAGCCGCTCTGCCTCTGAATACTCGCTGCCATGGTGCATGCTTGGAGTTACCAGCACATCTGTTCAGTGTTCAACGCGACATGCAGGGCGCGCACCCCAGTTGAGGCTGCCACAGCACCGCACGACAAGGATGTACCAACAGCGTATGTGCAAGACATGCTGACCACGGACCCTGTGCATGAGCTGGGGCTCCGGGTGACACGCATATCATCCTCCACGCTTGAGTTTGTTTCCCTTAGCGAGGCGAAGACTGAGCTGCGTGCGCCCCCTCCTCCTGCTGCGTGCACCACGCCTCTGCTCTCTTGTTGTGCAGCCTTGCTGCCTACCGTTTCTTTTTGTTGCGGCAGGGGTGGGGCGGCTGTCACACTGTGAATGCTGGCAGGTGTTAGAGATGTGCTTGTGCGGCTCACCGCGTGTGGGTTTATGGTGTGGTGAAGAAAGCTAGAATGGCATGCATACTGGTCTCTCATGCGTTGATCCTGCAACGTGGCAGCCAGCTGGGCCGCACCGCAAGGGAGGTCTGCCAGTGATGTACGGCTGGCTGTGTGGTGTGCAGGGAGAGTGGCGTGCGCATGGTTGTTGTCGGTGCCATGTGCGGAGTGCCTCAGGCGAAAAGATGTGGATGCCCTGTGGACAGAGTACAGGCGCGCGGCGCCGCACGCAATGACGCAGATTGGGAAGAACACGGGACTGAAACTGGGCACGTTGATGCATTTAGCTAGAAAAGACTTGAGAATGCGGGATATTCCCAAGCTACTGAGTGAATTTAAGCAGTTGAGGCAGTTGGCGCCCAGCAAGAGCCGCCCTGGTTAGTGCGCGCTTCTTCAGCGCACTCTAGCTGGGAGCGGCGCATGGTAGTGTTGTGTAACACAGCCCCTTTCTGAAGAGCACTCTCTCCCTGCAGGGTTTTGTGCTGTTGACATCTGCACAGCTTGGGTCTGCTGCGGTCTGTGCTCTGCTGATCAGAGGTGTGTCAGGATTGGCCTATCATCTACAACGAGTGACTATGCTGACAAGACGAACGCAGGTCACACAGGCTCTCGGGTGTGTATGAACATGCTGCCTCGGTTGCCTTTGGACACTCTGATGCGATCGTCCACATAGATCCACTCCACATACCCTGCAGCATCCCGGCGCGACGTGATGGGAAACTCCCGCCCAAGAGTCTCCAGCACCACTCTGTCGAACTTCACAGCCGTGCGGTTGGCGCTCTCTGCACTGCAGGTGCCCAGAGCACGCACTGTGCCCACACCCAGCGCTACCCGATTCTCAACAGTGCTGTTTCCGGCTTCATCTGTTGCTATTATCTGCCAGTTGTCCACCTGCAGTGGAGAAGCGCCTCAGGGTATCACTCCCTGTGGTGACAGTGCTACAGCATTCCTGCACAAGCCCCTTCAACGAGGCACACTCCCAGCAGCCCACAAACAACCTGGTTTGACCTCGTCATCTGATGGGACACAGCAATGTATAGCTCGAACGCTTGACTGGGAGTGGTGTCATTCGAATCCGCACCTGTCCAACAAGTGCCTTCTGCAGGGGGTTCGCATCTGCAGTCTGCTTGGTCCACTTCAACCGCCACTTGCCAGCAATGATACCACTTTGTGCGGGTGCAGAGGGTGAGCGGCCCAGCTTGTCAATGAGGCCCATGATGTGGTCCTCTGCTGCTCCGTCCCTGACGGCCACGAGCAGCTCGTCCACAGTGCTGCCTGACTTGGTGAGAATGAACAGAGTGCCCTGCAAGCCACTCCTCAGCCGTCAGATGAATGTGATGCGCGGGCAGCTCGCAAGAGGCCCTGTGCATAATCAGGCAGAAGCTCTGACCTCCAAGTAACCGCTCCATAAAAGGCATGCAATGGCAGCGGCACTGTGCGTGGCTGCCTCCCCCACACACACCATATCTGCATCTGATAGCACATCCAGACGTATGAATTCCCTGCTGTTCTATGCATAACAGGATTTCCCTGGGCTGAAACACACACAGGGCCTCTTGCGCTGCTGCTTAAGTGTGCTGCCTGTGACACCATTCAAGCAGTGTCCGTACTACAGCAACACCTCAATCAGTGTCAGTGCGCAAGGAGTAGTGGGGCAGGGTGGTGGCCCTTACCTTGTTGCCACGCGTCAATCGGAAGGTTCCGTCTGGTGACAGGTATGTGATGTCGATCCAGCCTTTCGTCTCATCTCCCAGAAACTTGAAGGGGACGGGATACGGAATGTTGAAAGGAAGGCTCCTGCATGCATCGCCCACATGACCATTCAGATCTCTGCCACCACCTGCTTGCATGCCAGATGGATCCATTCACGAGCCAAGACATGCATGGGTGCCTTGCTGGTGGTGCACTGCACTGCAGGAATGGTCCACAAGAGTGCAAGGTGCAATGCCCCAGAGGGGCGCGGGGAAGATTGGCACTGGGGGCAGCACGAACACACCTGAAGTCAAAGGCTGCTGTGTCAAACTGGAAGTCAATGCGCATGTTTGGCTGTGCAGGCGGCTCAGTTTTGCTCTTGCCGAACAGGGAGATACCGGCGCCCTTGCGGGGGGTGAAGCCCGGCAGGGGTCGGGTGTCGGTGGAAGCCTCTGCCTCCACCCTGAGCACCATCACGCTGCAGCAGAGAACCTTTTATGTTGCCAGAAGCAATTCAAAAATACACAACGGTCGTGCATGTGGTCAGAATGCACACACACTGATGCTCAAGCAGCCTCAAGCCTGCACCCACACAGCTCCACAGCACTGCACTGCATGCTGGAAGCAGCAGGGTATATCTACTCAGTCATATCATGCAGTTGCGAGCACACAAAGGTTTTGTTCCTTCGCAGGTGGGCGCTCGGATGCCTGAGGCGGCCGACGTGATGGAGAGTTTGAGCAGGAGGGGGGGCAGGGGCACCTGGCATCCTCTCCAAACTCCACAACATTATTCACCCTGCACTCAGATCCCTCGCCCAGCATGATCTCCTGGAAGATTGTAAAGGCTTCTGTTCCAGTGAACGCTCGTTGCACTGGGGAGGAGGTTCCTGGCGTGCTGGTGTACAACAGCTGCCACCTCCCGTCCAGCAGGTCTGGCCTGGTCGTTGGGCTCTGAACTCCTTGCCCAGACTGCTCAAGCTCGGCAACGGCCTCGTCCAGTTGCTTCTGCTGTGGGCCAGACAGCCCGTCCTTGCCTCTGCCTGCCACATCCTTGAGAGAGTCCAGCACTGCAGCCTCCAGGTCTGCCTGAAAACTTCTATGGGCTGTCAGTGTACGCCACGCTGCTTGCTTGTACGTTCACCGTGATTCCGGAGGGCATCACCGGGTGAGCAGTGTGGACGTACCTGTGACAAGGGCTTGACGGTGCTGTGGCATCCCACCACGCGGCTTCGCAAGGTGAATCGAGAGTGAGAAACTGGTGTCTGAGGACGTAGCATGGTCTTGAATTGCCTTGCACTACGTGTACGTGTACTCTGCAACAGCAGGTGTCCAGAAAACTGGCACCTGGTCGACTGGCGAGGAAAGATCCGACGAATCCACTCCAGAAACGACTACAAGTGTGATTTTCTGCAGCATACGCACCTCGCACCTGATACGAATCAGATCAAGCTTGCCACTCTCTGAGAGGACACTGCGGCTTGAAATGTGCCCAAAACATGCTCCCTGGCAGCAGCATCCCTAGGCATCAGCCGCCTCGCTTGCAGCTCGTGGCTCCTTGGGGAACCCCGTCTTTCTCGTCATTCGCAGGTGTCCTTAGAAGCTGTATGTTTTACCTCACCTCAGCTGCACAATTCTCTGCAGAGTTCTGGTGTGGTTTCAGGCCTCCAGACACGGATTAATAGCTAATATACTTGCCTAGTACTCACTTTTGAAGTGAAACTGTGCGGCATGCAACCCTGAAGAACAGGGACAGATCAGAACCGCATCACATGAGGCTTGTATGATCACGTCCATTACAGTGCAGTACAAGCTTCACAAGCAGCTGAAACAGAGGATTTTTGCCAGATCCAACGATTTTATCTGTCGCTGTCGAATGGTCTCAGCTGAAGCTGCCCAGGAAAGCTTCACAGCAGTGGCTTGCCTGGTGCTGAAGGATGGACCTGCAGAGCAGCTGCAAGATGGCAGCAGACCTAAACCAGTTGTGTACAGCAGTTCTTACAATATATCTTTCTTCTATTTGGAAAAGCTACATCCGTTCGACCCCTGCAAGTATGCTAAGGTTGTAAGGAACTTGAGGAAGCAGGATCTGCTGGATGAGGTGCTACTGCCCTGCTGTTGGGACAGAATAATAGCTGAAATTCATGCTCCTGGGGATGTGGCCATATGCAATCAGCCTGCAGGTTTGGGAACCTTGTGAGATACCAAGTACAGTGCTTGAAGCAGCACACAGCAAGGAGTATCTGGCAGAGTTGCATTCTTCTCCAGGCAGGGTGGCCCGTGTGGTAGAGCTGCCTCCTCTTGCCGCTCTGCCTATGTGGCTCATCAATCGCCTGCTGCTCAAGAAGCTTCGGGTTCAGGCGGCAGGCACCGTGCTGTCGGCGGCGCTTGCTGTGAAGGAGGGCTACAGCATCCAGGTGGGGGGCGGCATGCACCACGCAAGCTGGAACAACGGCGAAGGTAGCAAACTCCTGACAATCAACATGGCCTGCTGCTTGGGAGTGTGCTTGTGGTTGCGGCCTCCTCCGCATTTGCATTGCTCTGAAGCAGCAGACCCATCCCCATGCCATGCCGTTGCTGCATCACTGAGGATGCACACATGTCAGAGGCAAGCATAGCCTTCTCAGGAAACCGTCTGGCAGAAAGTCTGGACGTAGCAGAGTTGCTGATGCGGGTGTGCAGGGTGGTGTGCCTACTCAGACATAACGATGGCCATACAGCAGGTGCGGGCGGGCAGCAGGGGCGCGGTGCAGAAGGTGTGGGTCATAGACACGGATGCGCATCAAGGAAATGGGTATGCCAGGGACAAGCTGCGCTCTTCAGACACAGACTGCACAATCATAGATTTGTACAATTCAGGTCCGAATCATCCCTGGAAAAAAGGTCCCCCGTCCTAGGCTGCACCTTTTTAATCATGACGCTTTGCGCAACATAAGAAAAATAAACGGAGGGCGTTCTGACTTTCGGAAAATATGTCGGGATGAGCGCCTGAATGGCACTTTTCTGCCCCAGTGGTGGATCAGAATGATACACTACGTGCATATGATGCTAAATATACACTCTTATTGACGAGGTGTGCTTGGGGTGGCGCTCCAGATGCCAGTTCAACGTATGTGGTGTGCTGAGTCAGTGACAATCCCCCTTAGCCACTCACCGACAACTGCACCATTTGAGCCCTCAGAGTCATCAAAATGTCATACAAACACCTGTTGAACTTATTGTTGCCAACAACATACAAAGTCGAACAGAACATGTTTCAGCTTCATCTGAGTAGCTGAATTTCCAACTTTAGCGTTTCTTGCACACACAAAAAGTATTCGGGACCGCCATGTTATGCAAAGCGTCAGGATTAAAACGGTGCAGCCTTACACATGCGATTGTTGTTGTTGTGTGTTTGTGTTTGTGTGTGTTCAAAAGTAGTATCCATAAGGTCATGATAGGCAGCGAACCAGCGACCACTCGGCCCGAAGGCAAATGCCCTAAGAACACACACTCAGTCAGCAAGCACAAGCACATCCATGCCATCCACAGCGTGCTTGTCTGCGTGTTTACCCTGCTAGCGACTGACTACCTCTGAGATAGTCTACATGTGCAACTGCAAGTATGCACGCAGATGTGTTTCCTGCTGACGCCAAGGCCAGGTCAGCTATCAATGTGGAGAGGCAGTTGCACAGTGGCTGCAGCTCTGAAGAGTACTTGCAGGCGCTGCATTCAGCCCTGGAGGAGGCTGACAGTGTGAGCAGTGGAGCACCTGATCTTGTGATCCACAACGCAGGGACAGATATCCTGGACAAGGACCCTTTGGGAAGGTGTGACTGCCTCCTGGGCTTGGCCACAGTCAGCATGTCCTGCACATGCGCACCCCAGGCGTGCCTTCAAGCTGCTGATGAGCAACTGCACGCCAAGGAAAGGAGTCTGCACCAGTATGCAGCAGATCGGGTATCTGTATTCTTCGTAGTCTACACTCGTATCGCTTCACGCTGGCAAGCAACTCATGTTTCAGAATGCAGCAGGTGTGTGTGAGAGGCACGTGCAGAAGAGTGTGCTGCGCGGCAGGGCAGCACTGCAAGGGAAGGGTGCTGTGCAGGATGTGTGTGAGCGCGGAGGCAGTGCAGCAGAGGGACATGATGGTGTGGCGCCGCTTCCGTGACATGCGGGTGCCTGTGTGCATGCTGCTGTCTGGAGGGTATTCTCAGCAGAGTCCCGCCGTCATATCTGCATCTCTGGCTGCGATTCTTGAAAGAGAGGCAGAGGCAGAGAACGTGAGCTAGGTTTGTGTGAGGGGCAACAGCGACTTCGGTTCTGTGAAAAAAAAGCAAGAAAGCAGCCTCAGCACACGCTTCACTGCTGTAACAGGGTCCCCAGACATGATAATGAGTGTTCAGATCCAATAGGACCACGCCCAAAGAACCGCAAGGGGCCGATTGATTCAGTGTTCCCATTTCCCGCCGTCCTGCTGAGGGGGCCATAATGAGCAAGTCTCATTGGGATGTCTTCTTAGGATTCTATTTGAGCCAGCGGGTCCGTTGTGTGAGCTCATCGCAGCTGCATAGCAGCAGGCATGCATCGACGCTGGTCGGAACGAGTCAATTTCGGTAGGATATAGAAACGATGCCTCTGGCTTATCCAATGTACAATTGTAAATGGCTCACACGCGAGTTATTTGCACTGACTGCCACTGCATGCCCCATGCATTGCCATCAGTCGGTGCCTGCGAAACATCTGCAACAGCGGGAGACATTGCATCCTACGTAGGCTCCCGCTCATGGCAGCTGCATCCACAATGTACAAACACATGTTCAGGAGCATTCCATTCTGATGAGAATGCGTCTTGAAAGAGTACAGCTGTCTTCAATTGTGGCTGGAGAGGTATCCCAGGGATACATCAGAGCACTATGGAATCCAGACAGCCGCAGCTGCAAATTGTCCTCACCAGCAGAGCATTCACTACTGATCCCTTGAAGATTGCAAGCAGTCTGTGGATATAATTGGACGAAAACCATGGGAACAATATTTCTCATCAGCAGCGTTGCCAGTGTCACCTTCGTTACTGATTCCATGCAGTTTATCTGATTCAACCCCACGGTTTGAACCAAGTTGCTGAGCAGGCCGGATTGTGAGAGCCTTGTTTCCGCACTGAGGAGCAGTTGAACCAATCAATGTGTGCACTTCAATGAGCCCAGGAAACGTGCCCGGACAACGATTCTGGTCTCGTTGCGAAGCAAAATTTCTCGTAAGTACCCCGTTTACCAGGGCTCGAAACTGCTGCCTGTGCAGCTAGCTGTGCCTCGGACCATTCAAATATCGCATGCATGTAACACATATCCACGCGTGGCCACCTCAGGTACGTGCCCAGCTGCTCCGTTTTGATCGATCTAACTCTAATATAAACTGGGGCTCAGATTGCTGATCGAGATGAACTATGAATACTTTTGAGTTGTTCACAATCTGTATGTATACAATAATGTGACCACCGGAAAGCTCACAGAAGCTTCTATTCTTGCGCACACACCTGATGCCGAAAATGCGTCGCCGAATGATTTACAACATTTCCTTCCTACAGATAAGGCTCTAGCTGAACATTCGGTTCAACAGCACGACTTACAGTCGAAACACACCAGCCTTCCATAAATCAACAGCGTTGAAATCAACATGATCCCAACAGTGTAGTCAGCGCAGTACTGAAAGATAAACGAGCTCACACCATCCAGCCGTTCTGAAGCCGTAGACAGGTCAAGTTCACAGCATATTTGCTTTAAGATCAAGTTGTATCTGTGAGTATCATGCCCAGTGCTCCTTGCGCAACGCGCTCGGCTGTTTTTGCCAGAGGTGTCGGAACCAACGGCCCGAAGCTCCACGCCAAGAGCGTGTTTCAGTCACCGCCGTTGCAGCAGCGGGTTTCGGAGCGTACAATCAACGCACATGCAGCTCAGTGCGTACCTTGTCTTCTCTTTTTCTGTGTTGCTGCTACGGCTTGGTGTCCTGCAATGTTGCGCAACATTGGTCGCGTGTGCTTCTTCGGCCATCGTCCCAGTTCCTGATGCCAGCCTCGTCTGCCTTTCCGCCACAAGCTATAGCGCAGCAACAGTGATACGCGTTTCCATCTTGCGTGCATGCTCAAGGTTAGGATAGAGGGTTCTGTAACCTCTACAGTCCGTGACAAATGTTTTGAACACACAACTGTACACCAGGTATGAAGGTTCGAGGACATTAAGAACCCAAAGATAGTTTCAGGATTGGTCATGAACGTGTTGGTGCTGGGAATCCGGCCGTATGACCTCTCTGGCGACTAGAGTGCTTTTGTGCGATCGCGGCATGGTTAGGTGTGTGAGTTCTAGTGTTAATCAGACAGGCTACCGTTCGACTCGTGGCAACTTAATCATTTATTAAATTACTGCCATGGTAAAATTTACGTCCTATTCCGTTCTTGTTCAGCTGCACCTCAAGAATATGTGTGTGCACATGCACTCACATTTCTGCTGCCCTCAGCACGTCCACGATGAAAGTCAGTCCGCCTCAGCCGCTGCTCGCACGTTCTGAGAACGCCGCATGCATTACAATTAGTTGGACTGAGGGGATGGCGCGTTGTCGTTTCTGGTATAGAGCGCTGCTTCTTCATACCACGTTCTGAATTGTTTGATTCTGCAGGCCAAAAAACTTCAACCTTCAAGAGAAAATCAAGGCCCATGGCGCAGTTTTCTCTGTTCAAGCAGTCTTTGCCTTGTGGTATATCGTTGGCCACATTGTGCTGAGTGAAAACGATCCTCTCTCCTTTGCACTGGCCAGGGAGCTCCTCTCTGCAACTGCACTCGTATACCTGGCTCAACGCTTCGAGGGAGAAATTAAACTACATAGCGCAAGAGATGCTGGAGATGTCATTCTTCTGGTGAGTATCACTCTGTCTGGGTCAGTACTGTTCAGTAGCAGCCGCCGCCACCTCAGCACCTACACATCAGCACGCCAGTCAGCACCTGGCAGTAGGGTTGAAAAGCACACAATCTCCTTTTTCAGATTGCGTTTCACATGCGCCCTGTTCCATCATGACCAGGATACTGTTCCAGCCTGTCACTGTGTTGTTGCTGCAGGGGTTGATGTGCTATGCAGTTGTCATGGGCTTCATGTTTGCGCTGTCCGACCTACCAGAGGTCACAGTTGCCATTGCACAACCTTTGGTGCCTGCCCTGGCACTAGGAATGTCAGCAGTTCTCGGTATTGAGATGCTGTCATATGTGTCACTGGGAGGCATCGTGGTGTCTATTGCAGGTGCGCTCTCCATGCCTGTTATGTAATCCTCCTTGATGGTTGTTACTTTTTAATCGCGATTCGAACTGGAAGTTGAAGATATCATGGCTGCTTAGCTTTTCTCAGTCTGATACTGCAAGCAAGCCCACGTTGCACGCGTTGCTGTGTCCGAGATGCTTGCCAGTCTTCCTGCAAGGATGATAACGTTTGTTCCACAGCTGGGTGCTCTGATGCACTCGGGAGTGGCACTGTAGGGGCGGTTGCATTTGTGGCCTTCAACGCAGCTGGATCAGGGGGACAAGAGGGCCATGCATTCGGCTATGCAGCGCTGGTGCTCGAACTGCTGGCGTACGCCGCCCAGATGACTTACCTGCCCAGCCTCAGCAAGCGCTACCCTCCCCTCACCCTCACAGCCATGTACTACACAGTCGCCACTGTTGCCAGTGCCGCCACTCTTATTCTCCGAGATAGAGACGACCTTCTGTCGGTGCGTTCCCCCGCCCCTTCGCGCATGGCGCCTCGTCACATGCTGCATCACCCGTGCACTTCACGGGTGATGCTGCCCTGCATACCCAACAAACTGCATGACAACGACATGCTACGAGGTCTGCAAGTTAGTGAGAAAGATGCCGCGGTGCAGATTCCCTCACAAGCGATTGCACTGATCCATCCAGCAGTGCTTGGTGCGCTCGTGTTTGCAGTGCTTGGGCCGACAGTGTTCAGCTTCACTGCGCTGAGCTACAGCAGCAAGAAGCTCAAGCCCAGTGTAAACTCCGCATACATCACCCTGCAGCCGGTGCTCGTTGCGGTGCTGTCTCTGGTTCTGTTCGGGGACAGGCTGTCAACAGCTGAGATCGAGTCTGGCTGTGTGGTGCTGGCAGGCCTGTACCTCACTGTCATCGGCAACCCAGACGTGGACAGATCGTGGAGAGAGTACGTGTCGGATCTTGGCACAAACGTTCCTCAGACGTTGGAGAATGTCGCAGATGCTGCAGTGACTGCGTCAGAGAATGTCGCCGAGAGTGTGGCTGAGAAAGTCACGGACATGTGCGACAACATGAAGGAACGGATGGAGTTCATTGTCGCTGATGCAGCAGAAAGTTTAGATGACAGGCACGGTGTCACAGTGCACCGGCTGGAGGACTTGGCAGCGTCCATGAAAAGAAAAAAGTAGGTTGCATGTTTTCCGTTTTTGGCGCAATGTAGAGTTTGATTCATCGGGTGCACAGTGGTCTGTGGAGCTGGAGTCCAGTACGAGACATGAGGTGACTGGTAGAGCAAGTCAGAGTGGCACAGATGCACAGCTGAGGGGGTTGGCCCGGGGGGTCAGGGTGCCCGTCTGTGCTCTTTCAGGTTGCTCTCAGAAATGCACGTACTTGACAGTGAAAGCCTTCAGTTCCAAACCTCCAGTACGTTGGAGTTTTGTGCGATACTTTGCACATAGTTTGTTCGCTAATGAACCTAGATTTAGCAAGGAGTGGTGTCTTATCCCAAGTGCAGTTTTCTTGATAGTTGGTGATGTCTCCCTGAAGTTGGCATAGACACTTAGTCACAGAACAAGCTGTTGTTCAAACAGCAGATGTGTAACACCTTCCTTGCCGTAACGCGTATACCAACAGAGTGCGTCGGTATATTCGGGTTGCTTCCAGCTCAATTACATACTATGCTGAGACATCAATCCTTCCAGCTGCGTTTGGTCTAATAAAGTCACCGTGCCACTGGCTGAACAGGCGCTCTCACATGCAGCAATTATGTCCTGATAGAACGGTAATGTCTGCTGCATGTCTATTGCGTGTTTGAATGCGAGAATGTCAACTTGACATTGGTGCACACAGCCAGGCTCTGCTGACGCGTCTTGCAGCTTGTCAACTGCACACTGCAGCATATGCGTGCAGGCGGCTAGTGTCACTGAGAATACTGTACCAGTGACGTTTGGCAGATGAACCACCCCATGCTCTCTGAATAGGCCTGGTGTAATCTGAGAAGAGAACAGCCCTTCAGAGTTGTCTGGATGAGAATCCAGGCTTGACCCCCTCGTGTGCTGCTGACCCGGCGCCTGCATAACATCATCAAGTATGAATGAGCACAGGAGAGGCAGAGGCAAAATGCGCAGACCAGTGCGCTGCCAGCGCGGCAGCCTTTGCTTGGACTGTCACTCAATGCAGGGGAGGGGGACAGCAGCTGCGCACCAACGCCTTGGGCAGAGGATCGCCAGGAGGCAACAGTATTGCAGCCTCCGTTACGATGTCCTTCAGGATCTGCACTGCCGTGCGCACCCACGGCCGAGGGGTGGTGACGGCTGCCGGCTGCATCTTCAGGAACCCTTCATCTGAGAAGGCACTCCTGATGGCATCCACAGCAGGCGTAATCTTCTGCAGCACAAACTGCTGCAGAACACGCTTTGACGAAGCTGCTAGTTGGTCTTGTACTGCCTTCGGAACGAACGGAGGTGTTTCGCGGACGGAGTGCGCCGCGTGTGGGTCATGCGCACCGTGCATCGCCACAGCCTCCACCACTTTCACCACCACAGTCGTCCTCAGATCCTGAACAGTGGCAGTGTGTTAGCGCACATCCCTGGGGTTCTTGAACCTGGATCGCGTGCATTGTGCACTGTGAGCATAGACGTGTCCTTAAATACCTAATGCCTAGGCATGAGAATGGGAAGGACACCCATGGCGTGGACAGTGCAAGCATGGAGGTGCCCACCTCAAGCATCAGGTGCACCACGATCGCCATCAAGGAGGGCACCGCGGAGGGCATGTGCACCTCAGGCGCGCAGCTGTACGGCTCAGGCGTGGACAGCATCGCTGTGGAGCCTTCATGGCCGTCCAACTGCGCACTCAACGACTCAGATGGTGTGTGGGCAGTGGGGCTGGGCGGAAACAGAGGATTATGCTTCGACAGGGTCGCCATGAGAGAGCCCTTGAAGCCTAGCTCTGTCCTACTGCACAGCACTGGCTCCCAACCTGCATGGGGTACCGCGCCCTACGATTCAGTAACATGGCAGTGCGGACACGTCTACGGCGGGAGAGTGCAGTTCCGAACACTCCCGCCGAACCCCACTCCAACTTGCCGGCGCTGTTGCCTTCACGAAGACCGGACAAGGTCAGGGTGCCGGCAGCAATGCAGAGAATGCAGCTCACACACAGGCTCACATACAGACAACCATGAAACAAGTAGATGTACTGCTGAAGGGGCCTCACGAGGTGTGGGGGGTGCCAGTGTGAAGCGTTACACTAGGACTGTCTGGACAGGTGCGAGCTTGCTGAGAGATGCTGTGTGGTGTGCCCATAGCTTGTTTGTTCGTAGTGCAGTCAGCAGCGCACCCTCTTCAAGAGGACCACATGCCAGCGAATAGCACCGTGTTTTCACAGAGAGCAGCAAACGCTGCAGCTCAGACTGAACCAGGTCCGGAAAGTCACTATCAGCATGAGCTGCCTGCACAGAAGCGGGCAGGAACGAGGAAGCCAGCAGTTCACAGCCGTGCGCTAAAGATGATGAGCACAGGGAGATGCAGGCCAGCGCACTGTCCCTGCTGCCAGGCTGTGCCACGATGTCGAGCATCGCCCGCAGCAGGAAGTTGATGATGGTCTGCTCCACACCCAGCACCGCACAGCCCAGGCAGTACCTGCTCACATGTTCACACTGAGTGTACTCGTCACTACAACCGTGCGATGGCGCGTTCTCATGATGCAAACACCCTGGGGACTGAACTGATGCGAATCACAGAACCTTCTGAGTTGCGCACTCTGGAAAGCCACCAGACCCACGTGCACTCCACTGCGCAACCAACATCGGAAGTACAGGGGAGATGTGCTGGAACAAGCAGTCAAGATGCACATCTTTGGTTCCGATGTGGCATCTTGCACTCTGTCTGTCAGGGCGGCGAGTGGCACTGGGCCAGTGCCACAGTGCCAGCATAGACTGTGAGAAGAGAAAGCAAGCTAAACTGTTCTGTTGATGCATGAATGACAGCAGGGACAGGAACACTAGTGGAAGAGCCTGCAGGCGTGATTGTGTGCGGAGGTGCCTCCCCGTCCAGTCTCCAGGCCGTTGGTTATTGCTGGTCTTGATGACAAAGGCACTTCCATCAGAAAGCTGACACGCCTGATATCCATTTGCAGGGCCAGTTTGCAACACTCGTGCAGAAAAACATCGTTGATGTGATCAGCCAGCCAGGCTCATACAAGCACAGGCAGCAGCTGCCATGCTACACAACAAGATCATCAGGACGCACCTCCAAGCGCCCACGGCCACTGTGGCGGCCTGCGCTGTCAGTGTCTCTGACTGCAGCGCCTCGGCCTGCAACGTCACGTCCTCCATCAGCTTGTTCATGCCCCCGATCATCTCCGCAGTGCCAAAGTCTCCTTTGAAGACCCCTGAAGGTGCAGCAGAGCCCCGAGAGTTGTGCCTTGGACCCTCTGGAAGAGTGTCCACGATGCGTAGGTGCAGAGGTGCGCAGGACGCCACCGCCTGCATGCTGTGGGCGGCAAGGCCCCACTGTGCGGTGCTGATGTACGCCTTGAGCAGCCCCTCCGCCACTGAGCTCACACGCTCATCGTGGGCAGAGCTGTCTTCATTTGGGCTACCAAATACTGCTGTGTAAACGTCCAACATCTGCACACTTGACCCGGTCACTCTTATGAACTAAAAACCAATTAGGAAAAACCACGAGGGGCTGCTGCCTCAGCGGGTGCCTCCGCCTTTCACAGGGGCGCGTGGCAGATAGTCCACGCACACATCCATGGACACAGAATCGGATACCCCACACATCCAACAAGCATTGCGTACGGGCATCCACTAGTAGACGTGACGGCTGGCACCATAGCTCAATTGGCGACAGCGTACTGTGAGAATGTGCGGAAACACACTGCCCCCTAATGATTCCAGAAAGTGGGTCAAGGACTGCCACTGGGAAGCGGCTTCAGCCGCCCCGTCCTCTTGTGCCCCACATGCATGCTGAGCAGTGCCATTTGCGGTGATGCGAGCAGCTTTCAGGTGGTTCTGGGCACAGAGCTCCCGGCCAGACAGGAAGGCCTGCTGTATTTCACGAGTGGGCATAGACAGCAAGCGCAGCATCTGTACTGTGGCAAGCACAGACCTCTCACTCGCTTGGGCATCCTCCAGCAGAGTGACGAGCTCGTCATGGGTGCCCTGCACAGCACCGTGGCATGTAAGGCACCCTGCCATGCCACAATACCTAGTCTGTAGTTGGAAATAGCGTTACGCCCAGTACACCTCTCAGGACAACACGCTGACGTTTGTTAGGTGCACCAACAGGCAGGGCCGCCACGTCTGCTTGGATGGTCCCTCCGCTCACGCGCTGAACTGTGCATCCCTGGGCAAAATTCGCGAGCCAGCGGAGTCCAAGGAATGGTGTTAATGTTTTATGCTCGTCGACCGGGAAACGCGGTGCTTTGCAAGTCACAGGCAGACAATTGTGCAGAACAGCCAAGCCTGGAACATGCAATGAACAGCACCTTCATTATTTCATGAGCGGCGCGTGCCATCGGCCTCAAGAATCCAATGTGGGCGTGAGCTTGCAGCATGGGTTGCATGTTGCTGTATAGAAGCACTGCAGAGCCAAAGTCCTTGTTGTCCACCAGCATGCGCAGCGCTGCAGGCACCTCTCTGATGAGTTCAAGCTGCTGGATGAGCTTCTGAATGTCCATCAGAGTTGCAAGATGGCTGCGCTTCTCCTGTAGATGCAGCATGATCAGTGGCCGCCGCACCTAAGGCAGTGAGCATGTAGTGGAGGATGGCAGCACACCTGAAGACTGGTGTTCATCGCATCACTGGACTTCGTTGCTGAGTCCATGGTGGACTTGAGATTGTCTGTATCTAACACCATAGTTTCAAACTCTAAACGCATGGTCTTGATGATATCTGCAGCAGTTATGAAGCGGCTGTAGTTGTCATGCACCAGTGTTTGAGTGTTGTTCTTGAACCTGGTGATGTCAGCACGCAGAGTACGTTGCTGCTGAAGCAAAGTTTCCAGCCCAAGGCTCTTCTTGGCTTCGAGCCATGCGTCCACGGAGAAGTTGGGACCGTCCAGACTGGTGATGTCGTGCTCGTTGCGATCCCATCGCTTCTTCTGAGCTGGTTCTGCTTTCGGGGCGTTAGCTCGAGCATCATCTTCACCATCTCCCAACCCATAATCCTCTGCGAGCATCCGCTCGAGATCTGCAAGGGTCCCGCCCATAGCAGTTTCTGCGCCATGCTGTGGCCCTTCCCCTTGCACCATCTCCATTGTGGGCCACGATCATATTCTCAGCACAGGTGAAAACCCCATGAGGAATGTAGTATGGGTTTGATCGGGCTTGTGGGTGTATGTACATCTCTCGGAACGCTTGTTGGAACAACAATGTTCGTCGAGAAAGGCAAGATTTTTCGTGCATGCTTGACCATCAAAAATGCATGTTTGACTGCCACAGGGGCTACCCAACCAGCACAACAGTGCATGTACTGCCACGAGTTTTACAATGGGCGCACAAACGTCCTGTGCTCTTGTGCGCATGGGCAGGTGCATGTCGACAATTGACGTATAGATATGCGACGTTCAACTGACCTTCCATACTGCTTGCACGTCACTGAGTAGATCGTAGCCTACCTAGTGCACGACGAGCATAGCAGCGTGTCAGATATCGTTCAGGTTGAACGGCCGCGCGTCTGCGTTTCTGCTCTTACAGATACTGATTGCGGTGCCTTGAGTGCGCAACAAAATAGAACAGTCTCGTTTCCCCAGGGCCAGCGGATGAATGAAGACCTGATGAAGAATTCAATATCACTATGAATTCATTAGCTTACCATCCTGCACCGAGACTCTGGCGAAAGTCACGGCAGTGTGTTGCCGCGCATGCAGCTCCAGGGCCACCTGCCGGTCTGAATGGAGCTCATCTTCAGCCAGAGAAGTATGTTACAAGTATTGAAAGCTCGAGCAAGAAAATACTAACTTCCTTCACTTTTCCAGCTGCTCTGTGCACCGGAGAAGTGTCCCTCACAGGTATGTTGCTGCTTCGCCGCAGAGTTTGACACAAATTCAATTCGCCCACGATATCTTGACATTATATTTGCTGGGCATGGGCTTCTGGAGCTGTTGTACCACAGTGCAACGTCGAGTCTGCGCGAAGCACAAACCAGTACACTGCAATCGTAGTTAGTCATGGGGAAACACCAAAGCGTGACAGCATGTTGATGCATAGTGACGGCACACATGTATGGGCCGCTGCGAAAGTTGGATGCGCTGCATGTTGTGGGTACAGAGTGTGTCACAGGCTTGTGTGCCAGGCTTGGAGGTGTGGGGGTGAGCCTTGATTGTAGATGAGGTGAGCAGGCGCTGAAGGCGGGTTTTTCTGCCATGCACGTTGGTTGAGGGTGGAGCGTCGTACTGGGACCACTATCCGAATGAATTCGAGACTGCTGCTGCTTCCATGCAGCTCAGCTGTTGTGGCAGCCCACTTCCCACAGGCAACCGATGCCATGTTTCGCCAGGCATGCTACTTTAATCTCTGCAGCCAATATTACTCATTGTTGTAGGCTCTTTCAATGGTTGGAAAAAGCCTTTCCCGATGCGCCGGATAGCTGATTCAGATGATCTTGTACGGTCAGTCTTGCTACCACCAGGGCCCACCGAGTTCAAATTCGTAGTGGATGGAGAATGGAGGTACTCTCCACGCGATCCGGTGTCCAGTGACCAAGCGTCAGGCACCGTGAACAACTGCAAGCGAGTTCAAGTCAACAGCAGCTTGAGTTGGCGGAGCACCATTCCAGACCAGACTATCTTCGTTACCGGTAGCTTCCTAGCATGGAGTGAACTTGTGCCATTGAGCTATACCTCTGGAGGTGTTTACAGCGCACACTGCTGCCTGCCGGTGTGCTTCCATATCGTGCTGTCTATCTGACGTGTGGCAGCTTGATACCTGCAAGGTGCCCGTGACATGATGCAATGACAACGCGTATAGTCAGATCGCCACCCCCACGAGCGTTTACATAGTGGTGCTGGTGGTTGCAGAATGGCATCCATTATGTGAGATTTCTGGTCGATGGAACCTGGCAGGTGTCAGCAGACATGCCAACAGCCAAGGACAGAGATGGCATACCCTGCAACGTTATCAGTGTTCATGCACGTGAGAACTTCGCTGTTTACTACAGAACGGGCTGGAAGTCCAGTTCCCTAGAGTATCGGATGCTGGACCGAGATGGCAGAGCTACCTCTCAGGTGCGCTCTTGCCCTCTGACATAACACCCAAATCACTCTGTTGCATGCATATCTTGAAGAACAGTTACATTTTTTGCCGGTTTTCCATCTATCTGCGAGATATGTCTACATTCAAACACATTCCAGTCTGCAACTGAAATGTGACGAAGATAAATCCATAATTGGTGCAAATTGTGCATCAACTGGTAACGAAACGTATGTTGCAGTGGGAAACAGTGGAAATGCTGTCAACGCAGAGCTGCCTGGGTCCGTGGCTGCAGTGTACGATACCAGCTCCGAAAGATGAAGACAACAATGTTGAGGAGTGCCAGCTAGAGTTCGTCGTCAACGGACCCCACAATGGCCTTGACAAGCCACGGGGCAGCGATAGCTACATTCTTCATGGCCCGGGAGGATACAAGCTTAGCTCTGGCGTCACCAGGCCTTTCCCGCAAGCATGCAATGCTCCATACATGCTGGTGCGCCTCTACGCATCGCTGGAGCTGTGTCTGCAACTCGCTGCACTTGCACTGTGTCTATGAATCTTCCTACGCGTTGCACGCTGCTGCCACGTACTGTTGGTGCATCTGTTGATGACGCAACAGCAGGCGTTAGATGTCTGTGGGATGAAGTGGTGCACTGCGTGCAGGTATCTGATGTGGATGGCACCATGATTGATGACAGTAACGAGGGCATCAAGTATGCAGAGGACTTTCGAGAGTATTGGGAGAACTCTGCAACGCTATGCAGCAGCATCCTAGTGTACAACACCGGGCGGTCCATCGGGCAGCTCACAGGCCTTCTGGAACACAGAAACGGTGCAATGGCTGTTCCTGATGCGATAATCACTGCAGTCGGCACCAAAGTTTTCCTCCTCAACAGGAAAGCCACCCGTGTGACGGCGAAAGCTGACTCCTGGTGAGTTCGCCCTTGCCGTCTGTGTTGTGCCATGATGTTGGTACAGTAGATTCACTCCTATCCCGATGTGAGCCAACCATCCTGTATCGTTAGGCCGTGTTGCCGTATTACATTTTCCATCATTCATGCTCTTCTGTGCAACCAGCTTTCGATCGAGTTAACGTGGCACGAGTCGGGACGCTAATGTTATGTGGTTGGAGTGCTGGCCAGTGCCCAGCAGCAACTCAAGATCATGCAATTTGGAAGTACTTCTGGAAGGAGATTGTGGGGTGTAGGGTGGAGGCAGAGGGCTGGAGCACATTGCTAGCGAGGGAGTGGGACCTCGACACTGTGAGGCACGCTGCCGAGCGCTGTGTGCAGCGCTCAGAACGTGTGCACTGGCTGGATCAGGGCACAGAGCATCCCCACCGCATAGCACTCTCCGTGCACAAAGATATGGTGCAGCAGGTCGAGGACAGTGTGCGGGCGAGCGTAGATGCTGCAGGCTACCAGGCACAGTTCATTGTGAGCGGCAGTGGAGAATATCAGTACATGGACATCTTGTCCGTTCACGGGGGGAAGCGCAACGCAATGGAGTACGTACGGCGCATCTTTGGCATCACACCGACCAGGGTGGTGGCTGCTGGGGACTCTGGAAACGACATTCTGATGTTGCAAGGTGTGTGTCAGATTCGTTTAGTAGCGAAGGGATTTGTGGATAATCCTCAAACCATATTAGGCCGCACCGTTTTGATTCCGCCGTACGCGTGCCATGGGCCTTCAGAAAAAATTTCTGTTACACAACAATCCTTAATAATGAACATTTTGTGAAACGATGCTGTGTGGCTTTCCTATGCACGTATATAACACACATACATCATCAGAATGCTTGTGATGTGCTGAAAGTTCAGTGAAATTGCTTGTGGGTTGCCTACATGAGCAAATACTACACAGGGTGGTCGTGGCCGGTGCCAGCGGGCCACTACACGACAATCATGCACACACCTACCCAATTCCAGCTACTGGATAGCATGCTATTAACATCAGACTATCCTGCTGCATACTTATCCCAGGTCTCCTGGTGTTCCTGAACCTCTAGGGCATTTCAAGTTCATCCGCAGAAATTTCATCTACATCTTGAGCAAACCATCCCTGCCGGACAACCCATCTATTGCAAGTCGCTTATACATCCGGAAAGTTTCGGCCATATCATCTTGCTGCATTGCGTGTTTGTCTTCAGTGCTGACGAACTGGTTCAGTTCGTCGTGTAGCAAGGAGTATCTGAACCGACCATCAAGGAGCAGACTCTCAGCGTCGAAACGATCAAAAACATCCTAAATCGTCTCAATATTTCTAAAACATCGCGTACAGTTCTCAGGCGTGATACAGCTGTTGCTGTTCTGAGCTTCCTTGACTCGAATGACCAACTTGAAGTCTGACATGGCACCATGATATACAACGCTGCGCCTGGATTCTCACGCACAATAGTTTCGAAGATGGTATTACATGTGTATTTCAAGTGCTCCAGGGTGTCACTATGCGTTGTATTGTGTGAGGGAGAACGTGGCTGACGGTGGAATGTGGCACGACATGCACGTGTGACAAATTATGGACACGTTCAACGCCAAAGAAGACTCCAAACGCATTCTACAGGTTCAGTAGCAGTACATAGTGCTTGGCGCTTGCATCGGGGCCCATTTAGGCACTTTTCGCTCCAAAGTTTTTCTTTCTCCACCTTGTACAAACCGGAAAGGTAGTAAATAGGCATGAACCCAAATAGCCAAAATCAACAAACACGAAACATCCACCACTTCACTCGAATGGCACAACAGCACCATCACGAAAGTCTTTCCCAGCACTCTTAGCCAAACTGC
>JAUMHD010000005.1:104273-152844 GCA_032359135.1 Ulvella scutata
CACACACACACACACACACACACACACACACACACACACACACACACACACACACACACACACACACACACACGCTCTCTCTCTCTCTCTATGGAGCAGGCTCTACTTCAGACTCTACGGTCAACCCCGCAGAAGAATATACGCAAGAAGAACAGACGCAACAACCAACGAAACATGATACGTTGCAAGCCATACATTTGCCATACATGTACATGCAACACATGTGCCCCTAGAGCGGCACACGTGCTGATTGTGAGAGGGCCTTCTCACAATCTTAGTGGGCTGTGTGCCACTCAGTGTGTGTATGGCCTGCGCCACACTCCTGCTCATTCAGTGGATCACTTCTGGCCACATATCTACAGCCAAGCCCGTTTGTATAGGCATACCTCTGAGGCGTGCTGGAAAAAAAACAGTGAATCAATATTCTGCAGTACTTTACAGGTTTGTGGTGGATATTTTGTGTTGGTTGCTGTTGGCTATTTGGGTTCATGCCTATTCACTACCTTTCCGGTTTGTAAACAAGCTGCAGTACTTTTAAGATTTATTCTGCAGTGGTAGTGCAAGCAGCGGACCTGCTCCCAGATCGCATTCATGCGGCCTTTCTCACACTGCACTGCCCACACAAACTGGTTCACCTCTGCTGGGGAGGGAGTCTCTCCGTGGCCTTTGCATGGGATCTTGATGTACCTCACTTGCAGCCGCTCAAAGTCTATTGCTTGATAGTATCTCCTCGACATGGTGAGGTCGATGACAGCACCCAGTCTCCTGGAGTGCTCTGATGTGACATACTCGTACACATCACTTGGCTTCCACTGATACACTGCTGGCACCTTCTGCCCCTTGACCCCTCCATATGGTGCCTGTAAATGACGGAAAGAACAGCATGCTATGTATAGCTGCTGGGAAAGGCTTTCGTGATGGTGCTGCTGTTGTGCCATTCGAGTGAAGTGGTGGATATTTCGTGTAAGTTGCTTTTGGCTACTCGGGTTCATGTCTACTCACTACCTTTCCGGTTTGTAACTATGTCCATGTAAAGCTGCACAGATGACATGCCACAGTGTCTGTACTTTGAGTTGTAGAGACCACGCCTTTATTGGTAGCATTTCCATGAGCATTGTGCCAGAATTCGGGCACTTTGCCCAGCCTGGAGGTAACGCCTTGGCAAAGGGTTCATCTTCCCAGTGCAGCTCATCGGCTTGTAGCTCGTGGGAGAAGTCCTGGCCCTCCACCTCGAATTGGTGTATATCCCGATGGTCATGATCAGCTGCCCATGTTTCATCTGCTTCATCAAATTCATCTGCTTGGTCGGCTTGTTCGTTATCTTTCAGCACGCTGGGTTCAGCACCTGGATTGGGGCCTGATTCAACTGGCTGTTCCTGTGCGGGAGCCTGCTGCTGCATCAGGAGCAACGCCCGAGCTCGCTTCTTCGCAGCAAACTCTGAGTCCTCATCAGAATCTGCAATGCGTGAGTGGTGTTCAGGCGTAATCGCTACAGGTTGCATGCACAGTTCTGAGGAAGGTGAAAGGGCACATAAACAAGCATGCATTGTATGATGCACCAGACGTCTGCAGACAGGGAAATTGAGAACTGAGGACTACGAACCTGCTCGAGGGCGCTTGCTCGATGGCTCTGCCATGACTGTGATGCTTGCAGCTGTGTGATTTACTCACTGCAAGGCACAGTGACCACGGCACGCAGCGGCTCTTTTCAACACTGCAGATTGAGCGACAAGTGTTCAGATGCACACATCAAGTGTCCTATCTGGATCCCTATAACGTCATGGTATCTGTCTGGGAAATCATTTGCTTCCCATGATATACCAGTGTTGTCTGTTCAGGCTTTCCATGCGCGGCAGCGTTAGAACTGCAGAGGACTTCCTCAGTACTAAAGACGATGTTTGCTGCATTCTAAAGGAATCTCTAGATTGGAACGTGACGAACGTCTGCCACACACATGGTTCGCATGCACAGATGATGTGCACAGCTGCGAAATCCAGAATTCTTCGAAGGTGAACACCGAGCTGACCAAGCCGTACATTCGAGACGCGATAAATTTGGCGCGAAAATCTGATGATTTCTGGAACCACGCAGCCTGATAAATAACCTGATAAACGTGAGCTGCCATCCTCGTATACGTTTGAGAGGATCTATAGCGAAACAGGTGTTTTTGACACCCTGTCGTTCAGGCCCCCACATGGGGCCCTACATTACGTGTAGTCTTCACGCAAGGTCGTGTTTAGTAGTCCGATAGTCACAGGTCTGGTCTACAGGTAGAGGGGTGCGACCACAGCACCTAAAGCAATGGCGCTAGGGTCCAGCAGAACAAGAGTGAACAATGTTTGCCCCCTGCCTTTCTACCACAGCTGTGGTCTAGGAGTGCAGGGTTACTGGGCCCGGTCCAGAAACAGGTGGGTAGCACAGCTGGGGTCCAGGCGAGAAGCGGACCCCTGCCCATGGCCATGGGCTCTAGACTCAGCCGCGGCCCACGGCCGTGGCCACTGGCCCGCTAGCTGGTCTTGGGTTTGACCTTACACTCAGTGAGCGTTATTTAAAGTGCTTTTACACCGGGTCCCGGGTTCGAATGCCGGTCCTGCCAGACCCACCTCTCCTGTTTTGTTCGATCTTCTGCACCGGGTACGTTAATGGTCTCTGGTGGTTTCCCCTTCAACGAATTGCATGGATTCCGCCGCTGAGCCTTAAGATCCAAATGAGTACGACATGGTCCCCGAACAATACATTTATATGTGTAGGCCAAAGAAACCATCAACGGTATAGCACCCAGTCCTACGAAAATGAACTAAGACAACCAGAAGCAGCACCTTCAGGAAGGTTCACGAGGCTGTGCTCGAAGACACGTCCACTGAAGTAACCACACACACTATCCGTATTTCATGGGCCTTCGCCCTGCAACCTGTTCTTATTTTCTGACTACACGGGGTGTGTTTGCTTGATGCTGCGTGGTGGGGGTGCGGCAGGCAAAAAAGAGTTGCAAGGATGAGGAGAACCAGGCGCCAAGAAGAGGGCTGGCGCTGATGTGTCCTGAATCAGGACTCCTAATACCGCAGATCAAACAGGTGCGGCATGGCAGCTGTGTGGCCAACACTGCAAAGAGGAAGGTGCTTGGAACATCCCCAAGAGCCCTACCCGCAGTGCTCCGAACTGCTGCCGAGGTTCAATGCTCGTTCTTGAAGCCGATGATACCAACGGTGCTGCGGCGGAGCTGTGTGACTCAGAGAAGTACGCCCACTACCGAAGTGGCCTGTCTTCCACCGAGATGTCCCGCATGGGAATCGTACCATTGAGTCACGAGGTCTTCGGGCTCCTGGTTGAACCCGCAATGCAACGGCCCTCGCACCCCCTCAATCACTCGGCACCCCCCGTTCTTGCTCCTGGCTGCTGCATGTTGATGCCCCCCCCTCCTCGACCGCTCTGCCTCCACCGGCACTCTATGTCCCTGGCCCCTTTTCCCCTCCCGTCACCTCCTGTAGCCGCCCGGGTGTCCTCCTTTTGTGGTCTCTCGTAGTGGTGCCTCGCCGGCGGCATTGGGCCCCCCATTCTGCGCACTGTTGCTTCCCAGTTGCGTTGTGCTGCTTGTGGGTAGGGTTTGGCGCTGTCTCTGTGGCCCGCTGTTTGCTTTATCCTTGCCCCGGTGAGTTTTCTGATTTGTGGTGGGCGTTCCGTGGTTTGTTTTTCTGGCTGGTTTCAGATGGTCTACACCCCTTCAGGTCCAGCCGACCCGCTTACCCCCGATACCCCTACACCTCCCTGGCCCCTGTGGCACCTGTGGTGCACCTTTAGTGCTTGTGAGCTGCACCCCTGTCATGTAAAAACACTTTGGACAGCATCATGCTGTTTAATGATTCAGTGTCTCCACTCCTCAGATGTCGAGTTCTGGAGAAGCGGTGGGCGATGATGTGGATCACGAGGATGCTCTGACAGCAGTTTTCATTGACTCCCCTTAATAAAGGGTGTTGTAACCGTGCTCCACATGAAAAATGCTCCTCAGAAAACTTTACTCTGAGAAGAGATTCGGCAGCAGCCCCCTCATAGAGAGCAACCACAGATTAAAGTGTTACACAAATGATCACTAAGTACACAAATGACAAAACTCTACAAGTCACGGCGTTTCTTGGCCTTTGACACATACTCGCTCACCAAGCTATGGATCTTCATCTCCTTCGCACTGGACAGAACATGACTGTTGGCCGCCTGCAGCACAGCACATGATTGCTCCTAAGTGACACATGGCTGCAGATGTGCCACTGGCAAATACAAGCATCATGTGACGAATACAAGCATGCAGCATACCGCTTCTTTCTGAGACCGGGAAGTGACTTTGTTCGTTGCACGCTTGGCAATGTCCTTGTACTCAGATTGAGTGATCCCTCCGCGTTTCAGCTCTGCATCCAGCGTCTGCCTGACGACCTTGAGAACGTTGTCATGGAACTTTTGGTCCCTGCTGCTGGTTTTGCGCCGCATTTCTGGCGGGCTGCCATTGCCCTCTCGATCTGGAGAAGCCCCACCATCTTCTGACAGCACCTGAGGGTCTTGCCGGTGGGCTACAGGAGCAGACTTGACAGCATCCATCTTGCGCTTCAGCTCGTTTATTTGCAACCGAAATTCTTCCGCCTACACGCCGAACACCGCCTCGAAGCCTGTGTACCCCAATCTGGCTGCACCCAGTTACATAGCGCCCAGTCAGCGGTGTACATACAAGAACACAACTGAAAGCATTGACCTACGCACCTTGGCTGGCGGCATGTGTGCGAGTTTGGACTCGTCCAGGAGCGCAGCGCTCGCTTCCTCATTCTTCAGCACGCTGCCCAAGTCAAACATCTCCAGCGTGCTTTGGGAGATCCTCCCGTCTTTCAAAAACGCAACAGATGCGGCTCCCGAATCTTCCACCTTGACATCAGGTGGTTTAGCAGCTGCTTGCCCACTCGTGCCAGTGGGTTCTACCTTTGGCATCTTGATTGCCATCTGAGCAGGCTTCGCTGATGGAGTGGGCTGCTGGCAAACAGCCTGCTCCAAGGCAGACAGCACCTGAGTAATGGTGGGATGCACTGCACTATACGTAGATGCCAGCGACTTGAGCCATGAGTACAGTGTCTCACACGTGGCTTGGTCAGCTGTCATGAGCGCCCTGATGTCGACACTGCAGACGAACCTGACCAAGCCCTCCACCGCCCGCTTGGCGGCTGCGTCTGATGACTTCTTCTTTGCCAGTATCTGCATGCGTAAGTTGCTCAACACTACCCACTGCTGGTGACAGATTCAAACCTCCATTGCAGTCATCTTGGATATGTGAGCTATGAACCACGAGAAATACACATGTTGGCATCAGCACAATGAAAGCACTATACAGATCTGCTGTCATGTACTCCGTGCTCTGTGCAGTCTGATTTTTGCACTAGACTTAACTTCAGACAACTTGAGAATCCAGTGGGGAGGGCTGCTGCACCTGAAACCAGGAGACGAATATGTTCATGCACTCCCTGCTCCTGGCAACACAGTTACGTTTCACCTGGGCACCCATGTTCACACACACAAGCAGCTGGCTCATATCAGCAGGATATGAGACTGCCTTCAGCATGCGCGCAAGCTTGTCATCCGTGCCTTTTGCGATGTCATCCAGGTAGTCAAAGAAGTCTCCCAGCTGTTTGTCAGTGAGCTCAGCAGCTTCCATGGAATCATCTGCACGATGGCAGATGCAGATGGATGGAAGATGGCACAGAGCAGCTATGTTGTGCAGATAATCTTGTTGCTTGCTGTTTAAGCAAACGCTCCATCGGTGATTTGTGTTTGCAACTGATGCAGAGGGCGGATAATCTTGCTACTTGCTGTTCAAGCAAACGCTCCATCGGTGATTTGCGTTTGTAAGTGATGCAGGGGGTCGCACCAGGCTCTGCTTCAGGCTCCGGAGCACTGCGCTTCCTGCTCGACTTGCCTCGAGATCCAGGGAGCACCTTTTCCCTTACTACCTGCAAACACATCACAGCGTGCTGCTCCAGAAGCTCCCACTTCTTGAGACAACACCTGGCAGCCTGACGAAAATCTGCGGTGATCGAGCAACAGGCCAGAGGCGCCAAGACTCGTTGATGCACACAAGCATGCACACGTAACAGGAAGCGTGTGGCTGCAAGAAGAAAATACCTTCTGCTTGTCACCAACGGGCTTCTTCTCCTTCTGTGACTTGCTTTTGGCAGATTTCTTGGCTGCTTTTGCGCCGTCCTCCGCAACCACACCCTCTTTGTTCCTTGTTACCGCAGAAGGGTCCAGGAAGCCTTCATGCTGTGCAAGGTTTGCAGCTCTCTCTGCATCTGCTGATTTCTGTGCTGAAAAGAATGTGAGAAGCCGAGCTGCCTGCACATGACCCACACTTGCTCAAAGGCATTCAGGCACGTCCAACATGCTGCAAAACACTGGCTCTGTCACACAGCACCGACTCTGGAGCAGCCAACAGAGCACAGATGCATGACGAAAACGAAACAGTACGCATCATCTTGTAACACACCTCTCTCCTCCCAGTAAGAATTGCACCACCCACAGTATCCAGATGCTCTTTGCTGGTACCTTCGCCGCAGAACAGAAGCGTACGACCGATGGGCCGGGCCATCAGGTCATAGTGGTCACCCCTGCCCCCTATACCAACAAAGGAGTAGCTGCCATGGGCGAACTGGTCTTCTCCCCAGCGCGTGACACTGGTGCGCACTGGGTCTGGCATGCCGCGAAAGACAGTTTTGAGAACTGTGTGTGCCTTGGAGACAAGAGCGCTGTCTTCCATGTTCTCCATTGCAATGGCGCTGCTGCCTGTGAGCAGCCCGCATAGAATGTTTGCGCCTGTGAAAGGCTTGAAGTTCCAGAAGTTGGAGCAGAATCCGCGGCTGTCGCCATTCTCCTCCAGAACCACCCCAAACTGCTGCGCATCTGCGCCAAGCTGCTCCTCCCAGAATGGAGTTTCAAACTCCAGAAACACCTACAGCAGCTTACGAGGCTTAACTCTCCTGCAAGCTGAAACTTGATGTAGTAGATGTGCCACAGCGCCGCAACCAAACAGCGACGCAACATGCGCTAAACGAAAGAACCAAGAGTATGCACTGACAGCATGCCGGGGACCATACCTTGTTGAGCTTGCCCATACCAATACGAGAAAAAGCCTCAGTCTTCCAATCAGGCAGTGATGGGCTGAAGGCGATTTTGGACTTCTGCAGAACTCCAATGGGCACAG
The DNA here is from genome assembly GCA_032359135.1 of Ulvella scutata. Classification (NCBI taxonomy): domain Eukaryota; kingdom Viridiplantae; phylum Chlorophyta; class Ulvophyceae; order Ulvales; family Ulvellaceae; genus Ulvella; species Ulvella scutata. Next base: position 111,502 of record JAUMHD010000005.1, read on the forward strand.
ACACCACAACGGCATCGGCAGCAAGCTTCAGCCCAGACTGTGTTGATATATTTACACCTTCTGCAGTGTAATCGATCTCAGTGACAGGTTCGTTGTACCGGATGTCTTTGATCTGAGCAGCCATGGCATCTGCAAGCTGACCATATCCGCCCATCACCATCGCATGTGGTCCACCAAAGGCACCAAATCGTTCATCTTGATTCCACTCTGACAGAGACACCTACACGAATCTCATCCCTTAGCAGTCCTGAAGTATTCAACCGCTTACACACCCCCTCATCATTGTGTCTGCAAACAGCTGCTCACTTGCAGTCAAGATCACAGCAGGCACCTGCCCCATCTGCCTGTAAACTCTTTGTACAGCAACTACGAAGCGCAATTCAACGGCATCTAAACCTAAACCTAAACAAAGCATGCATGCATGCAGGACATAGGCTTGAAGTGCGACAATGCTCAAGGGGAGGCAGCAGGCAGAGGGCAGCACACCTGCCCAAGATCTGCAGAGCATCCATATTCAAGATTTGCCCAATGCCAGAAAACCGCTCTTCTAAAAATGCTGCTGGGGTCGACGTCCTCAGCATGGACGTGCTGCCTAGCAGACTTCACCAGTTTCTCACATCTCGTAGCCTCTACAACAACATCCGTCTTCTCTTCACCGCCCTCTGCAAACTGTTTCCGCATGATCTCAAAAGCTTCATCCACCACCTTCTGTAGTTCTGCGCCTAACGACTTTCCATGATGCGGAGTCGCAGGTGAGCTTTGTGCTGATGCTTCCATGACTACATCCAACATGGAGTTGAAGAATGAGAACGCCCTTTGGTCGAGGTCAGTTGGGAGCTCTGAGCCGGTCTGCCCTGCACATCATCATGGCAATGCAAGCAGCAAATAGATAAGGTGAAAATACTGGTGGTATCCAAGCAAGCTGGACAGTGAGGCGACATCACAGCACAGCACAGCATAGCACAAGACATACAACAAGGTGATGCCCGACAGGAAGGTCAAGACCAGCTGCCTTGTGCACCTGTGAACTCTGCATGAAATAATCAGTGCCCGACACAGTGTAAGATAGAATGCGGAGTATCCCGTGGATGCTGTACCAGCATGTGGCAAGGGTGCTGTACCTGACACACCAGTCCTGTTGAACAGATAAGGAAGAAAAACATGCTTCTGACTACCCTGTTGAACAAGAATAATGCAGAAACGGAACGTGTGGCATCTAGACAAGGCGGAGGCACACCGTCAAAGAGAGGAGCAGTGGAGCTGAGGTCCTGCAGGTCTATCCCTAGCTGTGCAGACAGCAAAGCTGTAGGATCAGGCGGCACTCCCCGCTCTAGGTCTGCTGCTGTGCCTGTGCACAGTTGTGCGCCATAGTCAACAGGAACTGACAACTTATCTGCCACTGTGTGCACGCGCCCACCTGGCCTGCCCCTGGCCTCAAGCACTGTCACTGCTCCTCCTAGACGCTGAAGTTGTACCGCTGCAGATAAGCCAGCCGGCCCGGCACCAACCACAATCACGGACTTCTTCAAAGCCAAGGGAGGCTGCATCCAGACGTCAAGGTGAGTAATACAGGCCAAGAACGAAGGTACGAGGACATGGCGAAGAGAAGCACCTGATACGCTTTAACCATTGAGCTCACGCCTGTTGGGTCGCCCAGGTAGGTGTTGACAGTGTCCTTGAATATGGCTTTGTACTTCTTCTCACGTTTTATGGTTCCAGGCTCCATCCCGAGCTTGGTCTCAACTTTTACGCGAACGTCACTTTCAGAATCTGTCTGCATCACAGAGACCATTGATGTCGCAAGTGCGTGCTTGTTGGAGCTTTGTGTGACTGCACACCAACACAAGACGCACACTGGATGTTTCACTTCTCACAGGCTTCACGCCTGAAGGAGTGAAAGCTAAAATACAGTCATTGAATCCTTGACAGCAACGGGATGCGCACTGCCAGGTTCGACTCCAACAAAGAGTTGTAAGTGGTAAAAACCAACTTGTCCAGGCCGGACTCCACCCTGTCCATGGAAGGGAAGCCAACGTTGACGTAGGCATGTCTTGTCAAGAATGTATAAGCATTTAAGATCGCGGCCTCGGGAACCTTACGTCGTTCCGCCTCCTCGAGGCATAGGCTGAAGGTCATGAAGTCCTTTGGGTTGGCCATCCACAGCTGGAGCACCACATCTCGAGCCCGGAAATAGTCTTGAGTCCGGCGAAACAGAGCAGCCTCATGCTTTGTGAGGGCAAAAGCGGGGAGATTGGCGAAGAGTTCTGCAGCCTTTGTGGGAGGAGCCATTGCTGGCTTCCCACCCCCATCGCTCAGCTCGTCGCCAGACATCACTCCAGAATGTCACCCGACCAGGGCGTGTGCCTGATGAAAGATGTAAGCGGTGTTGAAGTAGATGTGCATGGACGGCCAGCTCGAAGTGTCTGTTGAACGTGCCAAAAAAATCCACGATGATTCAAGGGAGCCAAAAATAATCTGCGAGAAATGCTTACCGTGACGCTCCCGTATAAGCTCTTCTGGTCGGGCCAAACTTTCTCTCTTCACAGACGTAATCTGTGGTGGACGGAACTCGTTGAAGCATGCCAGAGTGTGGGGAAGAGGCATGTTCTGACACACACAGCCACACGTGAGAGAGCGGCACACAACGAGCAAAGGACGTGTGATTCGGACTCCTCCATTCTTGCAGCGAACAATCACCCTCGTTACAGCTCTGCTGTGATCCATCACATGGGCCCGTTGGGCAACCTACAAGGCATGAATCTAGATGTCTATGCTTCCAAACCTTTCAGGAGTGCTAGGTGCTGGGACATCCGTCGAGTTGCTGGAAGCCTGCACGGAGTGCGAAACTGTAGGTTCCGGCTTCCCCACTTTACCACAGCAATTCTTGTACTTGACACCAGACCTGCAGGGACACTGCTTGTTCTTCCCAACACGTGCCCCCCTCTTGCCTTTCACAGGCGCTTTCACTTCTGTCTCTGCTTCAGCTACAACAGAAACAGGTGCCTCTGCCACTAACCCATGGTCCATCCCCGCGTCATTTTCTGTGGGTGCATTCTTCGACTCATCCGTCCTGCCAGCATGCACCGGCTGCCCAGTAGCAGGCTGATAACCCTTGCCTGACTTACTCGTCTCCACTTCAAGTACTACGCTGACTTTCTTGCGCTTCTTTGCAATCTTGAGCGAGACAGTCACATGTACGCCGCTCGCCAATGAGGGTGCAACCTCAGGGCAGGCTTCAGTTTTGTCTGTGAAGATTTGTGGCACGTCTGAAGAAGTGTTCTGTGCGGTCCCCCCTGTGGTGGGCTGACCCATGCGCCTGATGATCATCTCGGTCGCATCTTCCACATTTCCGCACGATGCCAGGGCGTCCTTGATAATATCCAAATCAAAACAACAAGTATTTTCTGACACCTGGCGTACATCCTTTTCACCAAACACAGCCTGCAACGCATGCATTCACATGGTCGTTTGCGGTCACGCGCATATGGATCAAGTTCGATGGTGAGGGTTTCTGAGACGCACCCCTGAGTCTGCTGTGTCCTCACAGGGGCTGTGGACTAATCGTACAGGTTCTGCTGGTCCCTCACCGCTGTCACCTTGGCAACGCACGGAGTTATAGTGTTCGGAGTCATGGAAGCTTAGATGCAGGCAAGGGCTGGTCTGTGCAGGCTGAAAATTGACCACTCGCCAAGTCGGCTGGCCCTGCTGATAGATATGAATATTTGTATCATAGCACATACTTGTGGCCTGAACTTCCATGTGGCCAGCCCACGTTGCATTCTGCATCCGTATACCGGTTGGAAGTTCAGGCGACGCTTCTGATTTTCTTCAATATGCAGGTAACGCAGAGAATCATGACAGAATTACCTTACGCATGCGTTTCATGTACTTGTCGAAGCCTTCGTCATCTTCTACAAAGGGAGCAAACTCGTCTTGATGCCGCTCCATGTACTGGACTACATTCTCTCTTATCTTGATGTGATCTTTCTCGCTACCCTACGCACATGGGAGTTGGCATTATACAAGCATCAGCCTTCTGGGCAAGCAGGTGCTATTTCGCCACCGGCATGCACCAGGTACTTGGCTCAAAACTGGTGAATCCTGAACACTCGTCATGAAATCGTGCTCTCTGCTTCCACTTTCTTGTCGCAGAGTGGCTCATGCACAATAACCTGTTTGCCCATCACTGGGAGTACTATTGGCTGCAACTGAGGGACACACCGTAAGCTGGTCCGAAACAGCTCGGAAGAAACAATTTCCATCAGCAGCGACCTGCATGTGAGCACAGGCGGTGTCGAGGTAAGCAAGCCGTGTCCACTTTGAACACAAACTGTTTGGAGACTTTCACATTTTCGGCATGCACGCCCGTACCCCGCACGTGTCCAAACGAGCAAGCACGAGCAATACCCACCTGAACAATGCGCAGTCCTCTAGTCGTCAGCTCGTCCGTCAGGGACACGTACCGGTAACGACCAGTATGCTCAGCTGCACCCTTCGCCTTGGGGGCACTGGTCTGCCTCGGCTTGTTCTGCTGCTTGGAATTCTGCTTGCCTTTCTGCTTCTTCTTCGCCGATCCCATGCGAACGCTTACACCAAGTGCTACGGAAGGTGCAAGGTCACTTCATGAGACAAGACAGCTATGTACACCGCCTAGACATGTTTCCGGCAGTCACCTGCCGCAACACATATTGAGGAAGGCTCAATTGTTACTTACATCGCCGCTGTAAGAGAAAAGGATGGACAACGAGCTCCCGGGCGCGTGTACACAACGAGTACTGCCCCCCCAGGTGCCAACGCCTGATCCAACTTCCCAGGAAACATAAACAAGATCATAGAAACTGCCCCAGTCGGTAGCAACCTGAGAGATTGCAACTTCATCCAAATATACGTACGGAACAGAGATGCATATACCGAAGATGGAGGGTTCTGTGAAGGAAGATTCTAGAATAGCCTTCACGCCGCCGAATGTCGCACACCCCCCCGGCCATCAACAGCAGGTCGAGAAACAAGCGAACTCAAAACCCATCGCATCACAGTCCTCTACCTTTCTTCGCATCCTTCTGTTAGCTGCGCGGTGCATTGGACGGCACAAGGTGCTTATTCCTTCTCTTCCTGTTGTCATTCAGCAGTGATGTACAAGCAGCCCCCAGACGCTGCTAGAAATTAGTTGTACTGGGTTTATGGTGCCTTTTTTCGAACGATAACTGTTTGCTACGCTAGCAACTGTAAGTATATGGACAGGGCCGGCTTGTTCTGCAGACGAGAAGCTCCACTCCTGCAATCACAACGAGCCTGTCGCGTGAGTCTCACAATTTCGTGTTCACATGCAGATGGGGCGTATCATTCGGGCACAGCGGAAAGGTCGGGGGTCGATCTTCAGGTCCCACTCGACCCACAGGAAGGGAGAGGCACGGCTCAGATGTCTGGACACAGCTGAACGCAACGGTTATATCAAGGGAGTGGTGACAGATATCATTCACGATGCTGGTCGTGGTGCACCACTGGCCAAGATCACCTTCAGAGATCCCAACCGTTACAAGATGCAGAAGCACCTAATGTGTGCTGCAGAGGGCATGCATTCTGGCCAGGTATGCACTGCAACGCTTGTTCTGTTTTCAATTCCCCGTAGAGATGTGCTGATTGATTGGAATCTACAGATTATTTATGCCGGCAAGAAGGCTCAGCTGACCATTGGCAACATCAAGCCAGTAGGAGAGCTGCCTGAGGGGTCCATTGTGTGCAACCTTGAGGCCAAGCAGGGTGACCGTGGCACTCTGGCCCGTGCCTCTGGCGACTTCGCCCTGGTTGTGTCGCACAACCTCGAGACCGGATTCACACGTGTGAAGCTGCCATCTGGCTCCCGGAAGGTGATTCCATCTACCTGCCGTGGTATGGTTGGCCAGGTTGCTGGTGGAGGCCGAACAGAGAAGCCTCTGCTTACAGCGGGCAAGGCATATCACAAGTACAAGGCCAAGAGAAACTCTTGGCCCAAGGTCCGTGGTGTTGCCATGAACCCTGTGGAGCATCCCCATGGTGGTGGTAACCATCAGCACATTGGCCATGCCTCCACTGTCAAGCGCGACTCGCCACCTGGTAAGAAGGTGCGCTGCGTTGTCACCCAGAGCTGTACCTGTGCCTCTGTCAGCAAATTAGTGAGAAAATATGTACTCTATGGGACGCTCTGCATCGTACTGAGGGGATTCTATGCTGCAGGTTGGTCTCATTGCCGCGCGTCGCACTGGTCGCTTGCGTGGTACCAGCCAGCTCAAGAAGGAGGACTAGAGTTGCTTGCCGGATCCTGCTGTGTTCAGCCTGTTACTGGCAGCGAGTGTTGTGTGCATCCACTATTGTTGGGATTATGTAGATGCTCTGCCACTGGGCAGTTGGCGATGCTTCATCCTGTAATCCTTTCGACTGTTCCCGTTTTGCCACGAGTGTGAACTGGAATGGTATATTCGGTCATGAATGCAAGACGCTGAATGTGTCCTCCACATAACTCAGCATGTTCCGCGCTCTCTCCTGTGGGTTGGAGGTCTGCCCATGATTCTTGCTACTTGTCAGTGAGACAGCTTTGGCACAACATCGGTAGTGTATGGCGTTCATGGAATTGGGGGCAGGACTGTCCATCCTCTGAGGCTGAAAGAACACTGTCGATGGCACACGCTCGTCTGTGTCGATTCGCTGTCATTGCTGATGTACAGCATGCAAACAAGGTCAGTTTTCTTCCGTGGCCTGTCGTGTTTGTCGTGGTGCCGTTTCATGGCGGCATCACTGGGCTTGATTCCAGCAGTGAGTGGAGCAGAACACCGACAGCGGTCAAATGTCAAATGCCTACAGGCAGACGGACACAGTGACAACTCGCTTCAACATTACAAATCTGCTTCAGTCAAGCTGAAACATGCTATTGATCACATCAATGCCCAGAAGGCCAGCCTTGATTTCGTCTTGACACTGGGAGATATTGTGGATGGTAATGCCTCCCTGCAGGCCACTGTACAAGACTTAGAAGTCGTTGCTTCTGAGTTTGATCGTTGTGTACGCTCTCAACTGGTGCCATGCCTGTGGGAGTGCAATGGTCGCTTGTTTATATCTATCGGAAGATGGCAACAGGACTGACATTGGATACACATGCAAATAAGTATACTTCATACGTCATCTGTGCAGGAGGTGTCTGCATTGTATCATGTTGTTGGAAACCATTGCTTGAGGGTTCCACGGCAGCAGCTTCAGCAACGCCTATCCATACCAGATCCATGCTACTACACTCGGGACATTTGTCAGGGTTGGAGGCTCATTGTCATCGACACTACAGATATGAGCGAGCATTCTCAGTATCCTGAGGTGCGACAAGTGCGCTGTGGCATGCGAGTGCCGAAACAGGCACCCTGACTTGCACTCACAGGAAAACTCGTGCAGGACTCCACGCAGGCGATAGAAGCTAAGCAGTACAAAGAGGCGCATCAGAATGAAGAAAATGTTGTGCCATGGAACGGGGGATTGTCATCCGTGCAGCGTGCCTGGCTGAGAAAGCAGTTGGCAGCTGCTGAAGCAGACTCTGTGAAATGCATATTAGCTGGGCACCATCCCATCGGTTCGGTGCGCCTCTTTCAACGTGTCGTTTGTTGGGTTGCTGCTGATACCAAGTTGTCGATGGTCAAGCATCCGCTTGCAGCATGGTGACGGCGGCGCCGCTGAGAATTTGAGACACATTGCACAACTAGTCACAACCCAGAATACTTACAGGGACGTTCTCAGTCAGACCACCTGCAGCACTGCTCCTGCGCTATGCTTATATGACGTGACGGCTTCTGAATGCTCTGCTTGCTCACCATGTCTCTGCACTGCACCCAGCGTGTGTTGCCCGACCTCACACAAGCATGCCCTGATGCCTTCACCTCTTCCCTGCTGGTTCAATTGTGTCGACAGTACGCAGGGATGTGCCAGGCCCAAGCTGTACGCATGGGATGCAGCGCCAGTGGAGAGCATGCTGAACTCAAGCGCGCCAGTCAAGGCGGTATTCAACGGCCATGACCATCGTGGGGGCTATGCAGTAAACAATGGCGTGCACTACATTGCAGTGGAAGCCATGCTCGAGAGCCCTGAGGAGAGCACTGCTTATGCTTTTGTCGACTTGTTTTCTGATCAGCTGGTCATCACAGGGTTTGGAACAGTCACATCGAGAAAGTGTATCCTGCGCTAGGCGCTTTCCTGTACATTCATGATCTCTGCACCAAGGCATCAAATAGCAACAACTGCTTCATTCCAGGTTGTACGTTAGTCCTGGACCACTTCCCTGAAAGAATGTACCTGCAGAACAATTGACTGGTTCATCCCCGCCATGCAGCGTCATCGTCATGTTCCAAGCAGCCTAGTTTGCAGACAGCTCAAGTACTGCTGGGGGGGCAGACGACGTGAGGTGTTGTCACACGAAGTTTCAGGCCATGCTGCGCTGCAGGAGCCCAACCGTACCACTCCATTGCCTGCCGTTCCCATCCTTGTAGGTCCCCTTACCATGCATGCAGTTATCCAGGAAGTCGCCATCATATGACTCGCCACTGGGCCACTGGTACATGCCTCTACCCTCAAACTTGTTCTGCTTGAACTCTCCGGTGTACACAGCACCACTGGCAAAGCTGAAGGTACCGGTTCCATTCATTGCATCCTCACAGAACTCACCCTGGTACTTGTAGCCATCTACGAATCATAGCAGGTGTGTGACGACATCATACTGACTTAAGTTGGCCTGCTGTTGAAATTACATGTCACCATGTTCCAACCTCACCTGATTGGAAGATACCCTTGCCATGGCGTACCCTGGTGGGCTTGATGACACCGTCAGGGGGCGGAGGTGCGTCTTCAGCAGGAAGGATCATCTTCCAGGCACCTGTGATTTGAACATGCTCACAGTTATGCAAGCAGCCCCACTGGAAGCAAATAAATGGTATGCATGGAGGCAGATGTGCTCAGGAAGTGGGTGCCAGAAAGTAACACGTGCAATGGGGATGCTGCGAAGCTCAAGGTCATGTGTGATGCTTGTCGCCCCATTGGTCGCCACGGCAGCAGAAGAGCCTTACCAGTGTACGTACAGCCATTGGCATAAAAGAAGTTACCCTCGCCTTCCATAGGACCCTCATACTCCACAACGGGCGCAGCCTTCGCCTTGGGAGCCATTGTAACAAATGGTGTTACGCGGCAGAGCTTGAGCTGAGATTCGAAACACACTACTAACCGCACCCAGATTATATATCACGTCGAGAAGTTGAGGTAGACTGGCAGTCTCACGTTGTCTGCACTGTATGTCAGCAAGTACTGAGTGAGCACTATACGAATCTGCAGTTCCGGATGCGGCCACAATCCCCGATGGTCACAAGCCTTCTAAGACACTCTGTTGGGCTCTACAACTTGTCTCCATGTTGTCTTTGCGTCACGAGGGGCACAGAAAAGCCCCTGAAAAAAAGCAGCGTGAATTCACGCGCTCTTGCACGAGCATGCACAGCTCGTCTTCGCGACGAACAAAGCAGTACATAACATAAAAGTGCGACAGAACATACGCATTTGTAAGTACATAGAAGAGTTGGGTGAATAACATGTAGCAGGAGTTGTGGTTTGAGACAGTTTCCATCAGTCAGGAGGTGTTGTGATCCAGGGATCGAATTTGAGCTCGGAGAATCGCTGTGTTTCCCGTGGCAATCTCAGTTTGGTGTAGCTGTGCAGTCCAGTGCCCACAAATCCTTCGTGAAATAACTGGCGTAGATGCTTGACATGTCAGAGGAAGCACAGGTTTTGTTTTGGATCCTGCACTGTGTTACACAATGTACGGTGCATACAATCTTTGCATTTGCATAATCCCTTAAGAGATAGAAAGGAGGAATGGTGGGATACAGGACCATGCGCAATACACAGCCTTGGTGTTGAATGGGAACGGTGCCAACCTTCTCCGGGCCTGTCTACAGCGGAGGCCTGCTTGGAGGCTCCATGTGCGAGGCACCGATCAGCAAGAAGCCTGGCAACTTTGGTGGGGTAGTAACGGACAGTACTGCGCATTCAAGCGCCTGGTCAAGGGTGTGTTGTGCAGCTCTCTGCAGGAGCAAACCAAGCAGCTGCCTGTGGAAGCATAGGGATATCGGGTTCCAGTTGTACCTTCAGACTGGTTGCTTCACGCGAGAACAATTTACGGAATGCTGCAGGACCAACCGCAGACCCCAAAGTCATGAATCGGCTGCCGCACGTTCAGGAAGTGGCCACGAAAGCGAGGCTGGCGTTCCATGTTGCAAAGTACATGTCACGCGTTGACAAGCCCCCTGATTTTATCCCAGAGACTCATATTGTTTCGGCAAAACTGCAGTTTGGGAAAGAAAGGGAGAGGCTCCAGCAAGCTGCAATTCGCAACTCACAGGAGGGCCTGGGCACAGTGTGGATAGCAAAGCCGGACAACCGTAACAGAGGCAGGGACATCACAGTTCATGAATCCATGGGTGTGGCGCTAGACTCTGGTGCAATGATTCCATCTCACAATTACTTGGAATGTTGGCTAGGAGACCGCAGCTACATCAAGCGACAACAAGACGAATGATCCAAGCTCTGCAGATTCTGCACTGGAGCACATCAACAAGAAAGGGGCCATGGGATCAACCTGGGTCATTCAGAAGTACATCGAGCGCCCTCTGCTGCTCAGTGGCAGGAAGTTTGACATACGCTCATTTGTGCTGGTGACGCCCAACAAGCAGGCATGGCTGCACTCAGAGAGCTACATACGCACCAGTGGTGCAGAGTACACGTTAGATGATCTAGAGGATAGGTATCGATAATCTATCTTTCTCGCGCTTTATGGCTTCAGGTTGAATCACTCCTTTGTGTGAGGTCAGGAACTGGAGCATTGTGCAGATCCATACACCTGACAAATGATGCAGTCCAGAAGCATTACGAACACTACGACAGCTATGAAGATCACAACAAGTTGGATCTCAAGCAGTTTCAGGACATTTTGGAGCGACAAGGAGAGACGATCAATGTGGAAACTGACCTGATACCGCAGATGAGGGAAGCAGCTGCCCATGTGTTCTCTGCAACCCTGCCCTCCATGAACAGGCAGTGTCTGAACTCTTGCTTTGAACTCTTCGGCCTGGACTTTATGGTCAGTGATCAGGGAAAGGTGTGGATGCGGTGCCAAAACTGTCTGAAACCAAAACTGTCTGAAACCAGAGGCAACATCCACTGTGTGGCAACACCTCGAGCACCAGCATCCAGGTGTACCTGATAGAGGTAAACTCATGTCCCGCACTTGCGTTGCAAGGCAACGTTCTGGAAAGGCTGTTACCCCAGTTGATTGAGGAGGTGGTTCAAAAGGCCGTGGATCCGATCTTTCCAGGCAGTGCACCCCCACAGCAGGAGATGCTGCAAGGCTTCAAGCCGTTGCAGATTCAACCTCTTAGAGCAAGGCCGCTGATGAGAGTGAACTCCACGCCCGTTTCTAATGAGAGTGTGCTCCTGTGTTCATCTGTACTGGACTGTCACACATTAGTGCCAACCCTCCTAAGGAAAAAACGCACAGGTGCATTAGAAATCAACATCTACCCTCGTGTGAGGACAGATACCAATCATGACAGCATATGACAGTGTGGCTGTACGTTGCAGCTGCCCGCATTTCATATTGCCTCTTGACGACTGGTTCAACAGCCATAGCACCTCTTCGAACGTTTGCAGGCAGCAGGAGCCCGTGCAGAAAGTTGGTGAAGACAGACAGTGCCCCGGCCAAGGCCAACGCATTGAGTTCTGTGCAAAGAAACCGCACAGGTTCTCAGAACATTGCCAGCAAGGGCTAGACTGGAATGCTTTACATATCCACAGACGATTCACCCAACCGGATCTTCCCCTCCGAGAATCGCAACTTGTAATCCCCTCTCTCCCAATGACAATGCCTATGCACAAGCACATCCCGCAACATTGCATTGGACTAATCTACACTTTACACACATGCACAAACACTGGGTGCACTCAAAGCTGAGAGAACACATCATTGATCACCTCAATTGTCTTGTCAATGTCTGCGTCTGTGTGTGCCATCGAAACAAAGCCAGCCTCGTACATGGAAGGAGCAACATACACACCCCGCTCCAGAATCATGCGGTGGTACTTTGCAAACCTCTCTGCGTTGCCATGTGCAGCTGCGTCTTCAAAACATGCGATAGGCTTCTCGGAGAAGAAAAATCCAAGCATGCCTGCATGTGCATGGATCTCAACATTGCAGCAACAGGATATCTCTGCGAACATGTTCCGAGACACCAGGTGCTCACATCCAACACTAGCACCTGAGGATCGCTTGAACAAATCACCAGGTAGACATGCTTGAAGCCACAAATTGTAAGGAAAGGTGTATCCACAGGGTGCAAGGCGCCTCCTACCTACCGCAGCAACATGACAGCGAAGTGGAACATAGAACAGCAGGCACAAAATTTTGGACCAGGTTGCTTGCCATAATCCGCATGCAGCACTCAGGTCACTGATAAGCACACCTCCAATAGACCCGCCAACGACAGGAATGCCATGCTTCTCCCCAGCTGCCATAATACCAGCCACAAGCTTCTTGGCCATGGCGTCCAGGTGCTCGTATGCGCCAGGGCGGTCCATGATTTCGAGGGTCTTCATGCCAGAGATCATGGCAAGTGGGTTCCCAGAGAGGGTGCCTGACTGGTACATGGGGCCTGCCGGCGCCACCGTCTCCATGATTTCGCGCTTGCCTCCAAAAGCACCCACTGGTAGGCCCCCTCCAATGACCTTGCCCATGGTGCATATGTCCGGCATCATGTTGAAGTGATCCTGCGCACCCCCGCGCGCCACCCGGAAGCCTGTCATGACCTGCATCACCAGTTTCATCACTCACCCCACCTCTCACCCCGACACACATGGCGTGAGAGGTGTGTCGTTGTGCACACAACGACGCACGGAAAGTACAATGCATGCTGCATTTACTGGTGTACGCACATACGCGCCCAGCACCCCAACCACCACACAACTGCGTGATGATTACGCTCGCATGCATGGTAATGAAGAAAAATCCTGACGCGTGCGCTCACATGCGTGATCATGAAGAAAACGAACCTCGTCAAAGCACAGCACAGCGTCTTCCTCTGTGCACACGGCCCTGAGACCCTCCAGGAACTCCTTGGTGGGCTCAATGTATCCAGAGTTGCCCACAACAGGCTCCAGAATGACGCCCGCGATCTCACCCTTGTTCGCCTCAAACAGGGCCTTCACAGAGTCCAGGTTGTTGTAAGTCGCGCACAGCGTGCCCTGCGTGGACCCCTGTGGAACACCTGTAGCCACACCCGGGGAGTCTCGTACAGTTGCAAAAAGAACCTGCTTGATCTCACGCCTACAGAACGCTGGTGCCTACTCAGATCAAGCTGCAACTGTGAGTAATATTGCATTGAGAGGCGCGCCACGCCACGCGTCAGACAGCACTGTAGCTTCATGCCGAGAAGTGATGCGTCGGCGTGATGCCATGGACTGCAGGATGGATGGAGTGATGGAGTGATTGCGCATGGCAAAGGAACAGCATTGCAGATAGGGGGGGCTATTGCTGATGCACACAGAGAACGAGATCTGGAGCCGGACACAGAAGGCCATACCTGGGGAGTCTGGCAGGCCGAGGGTGGCCACCCCTGAGCCAGCCTGCACCAGGAAGGCATCCCCATGGCCGTGGAAGCAGCCCACGAACTTGATGACTTTCTCCTTGCCGGTGTACGCACGCATGAGGCGCAGCGCAGAGATGCAGGCCTCTGTGCCTGAGGAGCAGAAGCGGACCATCTCCACACATGGAACGCGCTCGATCACCATCCTTGCCATGTCATTCTCCAGCTCACAGGGGGCCCCGTAGGAGGTGCCCTTATCCAGCTGCACCTTGATGGCATCCAGCACTTCGTCGTTTGCATGGCCTACGATTGCTGGGCCCCATGTGCCCACATAGTCGATGTACTCATTGCCATCTACATCAGTCATCTTGGACCCCTTGACGCTGTCAATTACCACAGGCACCCCACCCACAGACTTGAAGGCACGCACGGGGGAGTTGACACCGCCTGGCAGCAGGTCCTGAGCCTCAGCGAAGATCTGCATGCACGCCACTGGTCCTCCACTCGCTACCCACGAGTGCATCACGAAATGTGTGTGCAGCAAACTGCTCTGTGAAACCCGGTTGTTGTGTATTGCGGGCTAAGGGGCCACTTTGCGAGGGCACGTGCTTGATTCGCTTCGGAACGACACGCTGTTTCGAGAACCTCGGCAAACGCTCGTAGATCGCACCAGCAGGGCTGTCACAATATAGTGATATTGTAACTGCCGGTTGGGACGCTCTGCACGGCGGCAGAGAGCCACAAGCGCCAGATACACGCGTACCAACGTATCTGGAACAACGCGTGACAGCGGGCCACCGGACGCTTCCGGCGAGCCCCAATAGCAATAAAGTCACTCACAGGTACATGTTTTTGCTGCGATCGTCTGGATGTGCACGCAGTCGCCTTCTATACCTCAAATAGAGCAGAGCTGGTCGTGGCATGCTGCCTGTCGCACACCCTACCAAGGCCAAGTTGTACGGGCAGTAGCATGGTTCACGCACCCTCTCAGACTCAGCAGTCTTCAAAGAAGGCTTTGCTGGTGCAGCAGCATGTGTCTGAACAGCCCGCCGCGCATTGCGTGCAGGCGCTTGCACGCGAGCCTGGGACACGGTCACAGAAGCCATTGCGAGTATGTATGGTTTTGCCTGAGGAAACAAGTACGAGGCAGCAGACGAAAGCGAAAGGGAAATGTATGAGTCGAGTTCACTGTAAATGTTCTGCGCCACCTGCTGTCCGAACGATGGCAGGCCTCGGGCTGGTCGAAGGCAGATCACCAGCGCATCGCACCGTCGCCACATTCATGCATTGTCACCGGCGATCACCGTGCACAATTGACCGAACACCCAACTAGACGATAGACAACCCCCCAATCAAACAGATTTGGAAGGTGTACAAGGCCGCACACATGTGCATCAGGGGCAAATAGTGGTTGCAACCTGTAGCCTACTCGAGCTCCCAAACTTGAGGTACGTTCAGGTCCATTCTTGTGTCTAAGTGAAGCTTGGAGTATGAGTGGCGTGTTCAATAGCAAGAGGTCAGCAGGCAAGGGCAGCCTGGCTCTGTGCCTCCTCCCCGCCGCTGCTGTGTGGCTGGGTTGATGCTCACACAGCAATCTAAAGTTGTTCTATATGTGGACACGTCCTGCAGCCTCCACTTGCCTGCACTTGCCGCGAGTATACGTGCTAGAGTGCATGTGAGTGCAAGTATCTGCATGCACAGTTACTTGCCGCCCCCGGGGTGATGGACTGGGGCCCCAGTCTATCGCATCTGGTTCCCAACTGCTGGGGCAGCGCCTCTAAGTATGTGCAGTATTATTGCAACAGTGAAGATCGACATGGACCCCATATGATAGGCTGCGCGTATGTGCGCACGGGTGCAGCAGGATGGTTGCTCAGGACTGAAGAGATTGTGTGTTGTGATGTGTGCTACCCTATCGATTATCGATCTTCAGAGTACCGTTCCAGTCACCAGACATGCAACGGCACTGTATGTGTCACACAAGAGCGACAATTGGCGCCCATGGGCTTTGCAATGGCTTCCAAAGATGCCATATATATAGCAGATGGTGGTCATGCATGAAGCATCCTTGAAACAGCACGGAAGCGCACGATTTCTTGACATCTTCGCCTACTGGCTATCATATCATAAGTTGTTCTCATCAGCAAGTGTGGAACGGTGTACTGATTGAGCGGTTGCGATTCCGCGTGGTTCTGCTGCTTGGCTCGACGGTTCACCTGGGTAGCTGCGCAGCTGTTCCAATGAGCCGACGCTTGTTGCAGCAAGCATTTGCAGCTTGCGGGGAGATCTGCTCAGGTGCGGTGCTGTCACACGTCGACGCAAGGCTTGCACGCATGCAACCAGCACATCAGACGGCAGCGCTGCTCGTGCAGATCAGCAGAGGCGCCACGTAGGACAACTTGCACTGCGTAATACTGCTTTGAGATCAGGCTCGGGCGGAAGGCAGTCAGTCAGCGGCGTGGTTGCCACAGTATTCGGCTGCACGGGCTTCTTAGGCAGATATGTTGTGAGCAGCATCGGGGAGGCCGGAGGTCGCGTTGTGTGTCCGCACAGGTGTGATGACTTGGATATGCAGCACTTACGTCCCATGGGCGATCTGGGCAACATCGTTACTTTGGAGGACTTCAGCATTCGCGATGATCAGAAGATACGGGACAGTATCAGCAAGTCCAACGTTGTCATCAACCTGATAGGCCAAAACACAGAAACCTGGAACTACAAGTTCAAGGAGGTGCGCTTGTCACCTTGTTTTCTGTCTGCATTCCCTTGCAACCACGACTGCTCCACATTTACCTGCCTTTGTCAAATGTTGAGTAACTCATGTTAGTCATATCACGCTCTCGTAGGCACTAGCTGTCCTGCAGGTGCATGAGCAATGGCCTCGAAGGTTGTCAGAGATGTGTGCATCAACACCCTCAGTCGAGAGACTCATCCATGTCTCTCACCTGGGTGCAGACCCCAACTCTGCATCCCCACGACTTGCATCAGTGGGCAAGGGCGATGCTGCTGTCATGGATGCTTTCTCTGGTGCCACAATCATGCGCTGTGGGCCAATTGTAGGGGTAGAGGACCGCGTGTACAATGACTTGGCACTGTGGGTGTACTCTGCCTATGGTGGGCCTGTTGTGGACGGTGGATACGCACGTGTGCAGCCTGTGTATTGTGTGGATGTTGCTGAAGCAATCTACAAATCGCTACAGTTCGAGGATGTCCCAGGAAGTATCTATGAACTCGGCGGTCCTGATCAGTTCACGTGCGAACTCTTCATTTGAAAGCATACCCCTGCAGTACCTGAGCAACTGACTTTCTTTTTCTCTTGATCAGTGGTCGTGCAGCTGTCACCATGGCACTGTGCCTCTGTTGCTCAGTCGAGGCCAGTATGAGTATACATGCGTGCACTGAGGATAGGCCAACTGAGGATACATGCACGTGCAGGATGAAAGAACTGGTGTACAAAGTCTGCGATGAGCTGCGGGAGGATCGCAAGCTGTTCCATGTGCCGACGTTCCTGGCCTCTCCCCTAGCAAGCTTTCGCGAGTTCATGTCCATGCGCTTACCGATGCATATGATGACCAGGGACATTGTGTTCACTACCTCCGCCCTCGCAGAGGGCTCCATTGACAAGGTGGAGAGCGGCACTGCGAAGGGGTTCAAAGACCTAGAATTAAAGGCTAGGACTTGCCTTGAGGGCATTGCAATTGACCACATCCGCCACTGGAGGAAGGGAGGCTACGACTCTGGCACGAACGAGCCTGAGCCTCAGCGTGCATAGCTGATGTTAGCAGGAGGTGCTGTAGTGTGGTGCCTGTGTAGTGTCTCAGGATAGCGTGGAGGCTCTTGGTGTGCAGCACAGTTAGGGTGCACACGTGCTGTGTAACAACGTGGAGTTCTAGGCTCGACTTTAAGCTCAACTCTAATAGCTTGTACCATGCGAGCGGGCAAGGTGCCTGCCAGTCTCTCTGTCGCAACGAAGTCGTCACTTCATGGACGCTCATTTATGTACTCCCTGAACTATCCAAAATTGTGGCACCTGGCACAGCAGCCAGGCAGTGAAGAATGGATTCATGGCACAGTCCAGATCATGGAACACAACACCAGCCGCTGCACACAAGCTGAGTGGCGCACAACAAGACAACAACACTGTTACAGTTCGAAATACATGACATGAAGTCAACAAGGCAGCAGCTGCTGCACACGGTCCCACCAGTCCGCCCCAAACACCACAGGTGCTACAGGCGCCCCCGTATCACTCCTATCCTCTGCAACTACTCCATCAGCACCCTGCAAGTCGGGCCTCCTGGCCTGCTGGAGCACCATGTGGTAGCGCGCGGTGCAGGTGCGGCAGATCTCAGTCAGCAGCTGCTCCCTGCCCACCGGCGCATCCGAGTCGTGGCCCCTCAGCGAGCACAGCTCGTTGTACTGCTGCAGCTGCACCTCCAACCGCGCAACTGCTGCATCCACAAGAGGGTCCATCAAGCTGCATAGTGCACAGCAGCCTCAGTGCCCAGCAGCAGGGTAATACACTCGGCCAGAAACGAAGAGAAATATTTTTGCTCAGAGGGCAAATGAGGTGTTCTTGGTTAGGTGATTCGACCCGGAAAGCCGACAGTCGGCCTGAGTACTCTGAGCAGTTTCGTAAACTTTTGAACAAACCTGCCAAGGAGCCTCAGTGCACAGCTGCCCCAGCATCAGAACCTCAATGGGATTGGGAAGGAACCTCAATGGGAAGGAACCTAAATGGGAAAGGCTTTCGTGAAGGTGCTGTTGTGCCATTCGAGCGAACCGGTGGATACTTTGTGTGAGTTATTTCTGGCTGTTTGGGTTCATGCCTAGTCACTACCTTTCCGGTTTGTAAGGATGAGCTCAGCAGCCTCAGCATCAGAGCCTCAGCACAGCACACAACGTCGTTCGACACAGCACACAAGAAAAGTCATCCACACGGTTTTCGCAAAGCATGCCCCTTGCAGGTTGCACTTTCGAGCCACAACCTTGCAAAGTTCAGCAGCGAGACGTCAGCAGGTGACACTACCGCAGCACCGGCCGAGTACTCCAAAACGTTTGTACAAGCCTGCCCAGCAGCCTCAGAACTGCACACAAAGTCATTCGGCACAGCAAACAAACATATCACACGGTTTTTGCAGAGCATGCCCCTTGTGGGTTGCACATTCGAGCCACCACGAGCGCTTATCGCGAGGTCGGCAGGTAACACAGCAGGAGGCAGGAGATACTACATGAGACAGGAGGCACGACGGGGCCGGCCACACACCCTGTGCGCAGCAGCCGCGACACCACAGAGCTGCATTCCTCGCAGTTCTCCAAGCCTTCTGTCTGCAAGTTGAAGATGCTGCAAGGGCCGTACTCCTGGCCGGCGCTGTCAAACGCGGCGCGCACGAGGCTCGCGGCCTGCCGGTCCACCGGCACTGCCACCACCGTGCTTGCCGCTGCGGCGCGCGAGTGATCTTCTGGAGGGCTGGCCTCCGCATGAGCGCCTCTCAGTCTTGCAGTTAGGCCGCGGACCGGTTTGAGGAGGTCCCCCTGCATGCATGGTGGGTGGCTCAGTGCTGCAGTGCCCGTGCATGCATGGTGGGTGGCTCAGTGCTGCAGTGCTCGTTCATGCATGGTGGGTGGCTCAGTGCTGCAGTGCTCGTGCATGCATGATGGGCGGCTGAAGGTGGGTTGCAGCGCCTCTGGACACGCTCATCAGAGAATGATCACTGATGAGCCATCACCCTGCACGTAAGGGTGGCGACAAGCCTTGATGACGTATCGCCCCTGGGCACAGTCATGTGCCTTCATCAGTCATGAATCCTCGCCATTGTGTGTGACTTGGATTTGATGGAGCAGGTAAACGAGATGTTTCTGTACATCGATTGTTTTTACCTCTTTTTTTACACTACCACGTTTCACCCTGGGCAGGTGGAGGGATCAAGCCAAGGACCGGATGAACGATTGACTTTGTAACCGATCACAGACGGTTTGCCTTCACAGAAAGTGGCCAGGTAAAAGCGAGGGGCGCAGTGACAAGGGCCGCATGTACCAGCTGCTGCGGTGCACAGAAGCCGCTGTTGCGCAAAAGACATTGCGAAGAAGATGATATACAAGTTATTGCGCAGCAGACATTGAAGACGGGACGCAGAAGACGTTGTTATGCAGAAGACGTTGTTGTGTAGAAGACATTGTTGCGCAGAAGATGCTGTACAAGCTGTTGCGCAGAAGACGTTGAAGGCGGTGCGCAGAAGGCGCTGAACAGCAGCAGCAGCAGCAGCAGCGCACCAGGAAGCCACCGCCGAGCGGCTGGGGCTGAGTGGCGTCAGGGTATACCGTCACCTCCAGGAGAACTGAGTTTGCAGGCACCTTCACCTGCCGCCGGCGAGGGATGAAGGGCGCTGTGGCTGTGGGGTCAAACTTCTTGGAGGAGGGGTTGCAGTGTGAGGCTCGCCATGCACGCAGCTTGCTGGCAGAGTTTGCAGAGAAGATGGAGTCTGAGATGGGTAGCTTCGGCAGTAGCCTGCGTGCCTGCCTGGACAAAGGTGCTATGTCGAGCACAGCCCCCTCTGCACACATGTCGCGCATCAGCCCCGTCGCAGTGGGCGCGCTTTTTCAAACACAAAAACTAGTTTGTGCTGTCATTCAATGCTGTCATTCAATGCTGTCCTTCAATGCTGTCATTCAATGATGTCATTCAATGTTGTCATTCAATGTTGATACTCGATGTTGTTATTCAATGCTGATATAAAAAAAACAAAGAAATTGTTGAATGCTGTTACGAATGCTGTAATACAGCCACTACCAGCAGCAACGCAGCATGTCTCGCACGTGGCAATGCCCCACAACCTGCAGCTGCCGGCCTGCCTGTGGCACCCTAACCCACTTCATATTGCCTCAGTTTCGGCACCGCATCGGTTTTGGTACCGCAACGACCGAAAACAACTGCTCAGGTGGGCGGGCCACGCACCTGCTGACACACACACATGGAACACAGCAGGGTGTACTTGTACGGCAAGCTCACTCTTGGAGCTCTCAAGGCCGTGCCAGACGCTGTCGCGCAGCTGCAGCATCATGTCCTTCGCCATGGCCACCTGCTGCCTCACAGACACAGCAGCAGCAGCCTGTCGCGCCGCCCCAGCACCAGCGCCCTGGTCCTTGCCACCCGTTGATTCAGACGACCGGGCCCCGTCTGGCTTCAAGGCCGCAGCTGTTTCCAGGATACGCTGAGACAAGTCCTGCTTGTACGAGTCCGGTCCCATCGCCGCAGGCTCCAGCACTGCAGTGGTGTTCTGTGATGCGATCGACGTGAACTCTGCACCGCGGGGGTGGGGGCTGGGGCCGCCGCCGGGGCTGGCGCTCGTAGCCGCATGCTGCTCTGAAGCATTCTGTCTTCCCCACGCCAACGCTGCGATTGCGGGAACTGCGCACAGCACCGCAGCGCCTCGCAGAAGATGGCGTGCCCGCTGAGCCACGGTCACGTTGTGGCTGTGGGCGCTAGGTTTGTTAGACAGGGTCAGGCCCGGGGACAGGCCGAAGAGGACCACCCCAAGGCACGTCAGCACCGGCTGCATGCTGCTGACTTGCAAGCTGGGCCATTCTGAAGGGCTCCCAGAACTCGGCTTCCGAAACACAAACTTTCCGGACCTGCACAGGGGTGTTCTGTTTTCCAGTTCGCTCTCCCTCTCGTCTTCTCCTGCTGACGGGGCACAACACGAGACTGCGACATATGTCACGACCGAACGAGTGCACAAGTGCAACTACACAGCCACGCCAGTCATGTAGTGCACCCATTCCGGTTTGTGAGAAGCTTTGAACATAAAGCTGCAAAGAGCGCATGCATGCATGCAGCACATGCGCAGTGCAGGGAGCCCCGGTCAGCGCAACCAGCCTCAGACACAAAAGAACCGTTCAAAGCTCAAAACACCGCACCATGCAGAGCCAGCAGAAGCAGTATTGCACGCGAAAACGCACTTGTGCTGCTGAAACTGAACACAGAAGTTGTCTGCGGGGAACCACGCCTCCTCCGACAGCCCGCGGCACAGGTCAGCGTGCATCAGCAGCAGCTCGGCGAACACCCGCAGCTGCTCATGGGGCGTCTTAGAGGAGCTGAGCATGCTACTAAGGGAGAGGGTGCCGTGCTCAGCAGGGGTGCCGTCGTTTGTGGTGTTGCGGAGGTCGCCCAGGAGGCTTCCCTGCGCGACCTTGGCCGCCACTGACTGCCGCTCCTCGGCCACCCTGCAGCAGTGCTCCCTCTGCAGTGCTCGGAGGAAAAAAAGTGGCAAACACAACCGTTCCCAGCGGTGAATGAAAGCATGCTGGGCAGTTAATGCAACTGTTCCCAGTGGTGAATGCAAGCGTGCTGGGCAGTTAATGCAACCGTTCCCAGTGGTGAATGAAAGAATGCTGGGCAGGTAATGCAACCGTTCCCAGTGGTGAATGAAAGCATGCTGGGCAGGTAATGCAACCGTTCCCAGTGGTGAATGCAAGTGTGCAATGTGATAAATGTAACCTTGATTCGAGTGAAGTGGAGGATGTTTTGTGTTAGTTGCTTTCGGCTATTTGGGTTCATTCCTATTCACTATCTTCAGGTTTGTAAAAGTGATTAATGCAACCTTGCTTTTGACAATCAGGAGAGGTAGTGAAAAGGCAAGAATCCAATCAGGAAAGGTAGTGAAAATTCAAGAATCCAAGCAGCCGCAAGCAACTAGAGCACCAGAATCACGACTTCACTCGAATGACACAACAGCACCATCATGAAACCGTGCGGAGTGGTGAATGAAACTGTGCTAGGTGATGAATGCAACAGTGACGAATGCAAGTTTTCATCATGTGGACACTAGGTGACAGTTCCATTCATACCCAGGGTTTAAATGGATAAGGTTCATGCTGTGGATGAAGCCTCGAGCCCCCACACCTTTCAATCGCAGCGGCGGAGTCTTCAGGAACAAACGAAAACACATCTATTTGAGCTGCGGCGTCGGCGCCCTCGCTCGTGTCCACAGGGACCTTTCCTTCAGCCGCCAGCCAGGAGTCATTCCAAGTGCGCCACCGATACTTGAACACCGCCGCGCGTGCACGCAGCCGCCTGCCTGCCGCAGCCGCCACCTGGTTGCTGTGCCGCCGCCAGCGGCGCTCATCATCCCGCGTCACCATCCCATGCCCACCATCCCTGGCATCCCTGGGACTGGCGCTGCTCCAGCGGCGCTCCTGAAATCGTCCGCTCTCTTTCGACCCAAAGTCAACAGTCCTCACAGGCGCCTGCTGGTCCATGCTGTCCCTAACAACATCAAAGCGACTGCCCCGCACACCCCCAGGCGCCCCCCCCCGTGCAGCACCTGCACCAGCACCATCCTGCCACGCCGCCCATACTTTCAACACATCCGCGCTGCGCCTGCTGCTTCCTCTCTCGACCGGCAGTCTACTCAGGTACGCGTACTGCTGCGGCGGCGGCTGCCCATGCACACCTTGCTCAGATGCATGGACAATGCATGCTCCCCATGCATGATTGATGGCACGTGCCATCAGCACAGCATCATTCAGCAGCGCGTCCCACACATGCGCACCCATGCATTCGACAGGCTCGGCATGCCGCGCAGGCACCCTATCAAGTGCACCTGACACCAGCGAGTCCAGAGCAAACAGCACTTCCTCGTCAAACTCGTAGTGCCTCAGAGGGCCCGGTACCACACCAGTCTCAGTATCTGAACGCTGCGGGCTCGCCGCATGCTGCTCATGAACACCCGGGGGGGGCAGCAGCGCACCCCAGGCAGAACCGGGGTCTACACCTGCCTCCCTGGAAGCCCCGGAAGCTGGGGGGCTCCCCCCGGCAAGTCCCCCCCCTGCAACTCCAGGGCGTGGCACAGCAGCGGGGTCTGCCGTCATCACTCCCAGCCGCGACCAGGTGTGCGCGATGCGAGCTTGCAGCCATTCTGGGGTCTGCGATGCCCCCAGACTGGCTTCGACAGCGGCCTGCAGAGATGGCAGGCGGTACGCGGAGAGGCCGGTAGCGGCCTTTGAAGGGGCGCCCACTGTTGCTGGCCCACCTTGGCTGCTGCTGGCAGCACTGCTGAGCCACTCTGGAGTCGCAAAGGGGCCCAGGGGGCCATCCAGTGGAGCCGGCCACCCTTTGATCTCGCAGAGTCGGGCCTGCGCCTTGTGCAAAGCGACCCGGACCGCTCTGTGATCGCCCCACTTGGGGGGCTCAACTGACCGACGCTCGCGCGCGCTCATGTCTTGAACCGCCAACTGCAAGCTCTGAAACGCTGGTGACTTCTTCTGCCAGGTGGTTTGGCTTTGTGGCGTTGGGGTCGCCTGCGCTGCCTTGGCTAGCTTTGCGAGACCCACGGCCGCGGCCCAGGCCCTGCGCACCACCCTCTGGCCATCTGCATCTGTGGAGGACCTCGCTAGATCCTGCCACACACACGCCTCTGGACCAGCCCTCACAGCATCTCCAGCAGCATGTTCAGCAGCATGTTCAGGAGCATTTTCAGGAGCATTTTCAGCAGCATGCTCAGGAGCCAATTCAGGAGCATGCTGAGTGCCAGGGGGATGCTCTGTGGGAGGAGCCCCTTCGACAACACCTTCAAGTGTGCTGCCCACCACCACCCCGCCACTACTTCTCGTCCTCGCCAGCTTCTCCAGGGCCTCCTGGGACCTGGACAGCACCTGCAAGCTCTGCGCAGTCTCCCATCTCCCCTGCGCGCGCAGCATGCGACCAAGTACTGACGCTGGCTGACTCAGCATGTGCTCCCACACACGCATGGGGGCAGCAGCGGGCAGCGCCAGCGTCCGCTCCCACACCGCGTTGTGCGCGCGCGAGGCAGCTGCTTGAGGCAGGAGGCCGGAACTGTGGTGCGGCAGATGCTCCGCGACGCGCACCACGGCCATGAAGTCCTGGGAGGCCCTCCGTGGGGGCATGCTCCACAGGCAACTGCCGCTTTTTGAGGCGCGCGCAGATTCCCTACGCGGAGAATCCCTACGCGGAGAATTGAGGTTGAGACCCTGTGCGGCGTCTGCGTCTGGGTCTGGGTTTTGGTGGGGGGAGCTCTGCTTTGTTTGTGCCTGTGCGTGTGCTCTGCCCAGTGCAGAAGCTCCCCAGATCTGTAACACAGTGGCCGTGCAGTGGCCACCAGCGTCTTCCGAGTCGGCGGGTGATGACCCGGATGTGGCCACAGGAGGCGCTTGCTGCGGCTTCGGTACCACCACAGTGCAGGGCTCCTGGAGATGCTCTGTCGCAGCTGCTGTGCTGCAGAGGCCGGCGGCCCGCAGCTGCCGGTATTCGTTGCGGCTGGCAAGCACTGCGTCAGAACAGGGCCCTTCAGTTCGCGCCAGCGCGGGCATGTGCTGCGCAAGCGCCTCCAGCTTGTGTGCGATGGTGATAGGGTGGCTGGGTGCAGCTGGCACGGCGGCCCCCTGAGCACCCGCTTCCACATTCTTTGCAGCGTTGTGTGGTGTTCGCGGAAGTGTGTCTGGATGAGTCTCGGGTGCTGCAGTTGCGTCCTTCCTGGCTTCCTGTGTGGATGTCTGTGTGGAGCTGCCGTGCGGCGAGCCCTTATGTGGATCCTCTGTCTTGACTTGAGGTTGCGGCTGAGTGGATCCCTGTTGTGCCTGCACCACACCAACGCATGGGGAGAGTGTTCACGCTAAAGTTCACGCTGCCCAGCCAGGCACCACACCACTGCATGCATAGGGAGGCGCATCTGTCGCCAGCCTGTGACCAAAACTCATCCCGCATAACTCATCCCGCGACGAATGAAACTCTGCGAATGAACGTTCGCCTCACACTGCGCGCCACAAGCATATGCAGCATCAAGTGATGCAAGACCCATGCCATCACGATCACAGAAGAACCAGGGATGGTGATCCACAAAACAAAAAGGTGTGTATAAAGTTCGCCTCGCGGGTGCTGCAAGCGGGCCATGCATACATCGCGTGAGCGACATAGCGCCAGGGTTGCAGCAACCAACCATGCAACCATGCAACCAACCATGCAGCAACCCACCACACACAGGAGGACCCGCGCACCTGCTGGGGCTCCTCTGCAGAGCTCACATGGAGAGTCCAGTTGTGCAGCATGCTGGGCCGCAGCTGCCGCAGAGTCGTGGCGATCATGACGTGCTGGATCGCGTACACGAACCCTGGCAGCGCAATGCGCGAGTCTGTTGCCCTCCTCACAGGGTTATCGTTGGAGGAGTTCCACGGGTACTGCATCTTTCGAGACATGTACGCCAACACAGGGTCCTCCACAGGCCAGAGCTCCGCCCTGAAGCTATCGTAGCTGCAGAATAGCTCGTCGAGGAGCGGCAGAAGCATGGACTTGGGCGGGGAGATGTTGCAGTGTATGATGGAGTCCTTGGAGCAGTGCCGGGCGCTCTTAATAATGCCACTGAAGGCGATGATTTCGAGGCCTGCGGGGCAGCAGCCCAGGACGTCCATCTGCAGCACGCGCCGCACTGTGGCAAACATGAGGCGGGACTTGATGCTGTCTTTCAGTGTGTGCGTGCTGTGCTTGTTGGCGCTGCTGAGAGCCTTCAGGCGATGCCTCCTGCTGGCGAGGCTGCTGTGTCTGTGTATGCGCGCAGCCACGTACTTTCCCTCCTGCAAGCAGCATGAGAAATTGGGAGGAGGTGGGGGGGGGTGGGGGAGTGGGGCATTACCTCCAGTGGGGAGGGCGGTGCCCCGCCCGCCGCCACCAGGTGCTTGGTGCTGTACAGCAGGTTCAGTGTCATAGATGGGCATCTAGCTCGTGGTACATACAAAGATTCATCTTTGCGGGATCTGTTTCCTGGGAAATACCTCAGGGGGTTCAAGCGCGATTGCCTTTTACTGGTCAGCGCCGACGCCAGCAAAGCAGTGCTGCAGCACTGCACCTGCAATGATCATCTGATGCAGAGCAGATGCTGGGCAGAGTTGAAGAAGAAAAATCGCGGAGCACACCTGGGAGTCGTCAGGGAGGCGCCGTGCAGAGTTGAAGTGGTGTGGGAGCTCCTCGCAGCCCACCACAACGCCCAGCATGTCTGCCTCTCCCAGCAGAGCCTCTGCTGCCGCCATCGCCACAGGTAGCTCAAGTTGAAAAGCCTCAGCTTGCACGCAATGCTGGTCACGATCTTCCTGCAACCGCACACGCTCTGCAGTGTCAATCACGGTGCAGTGTTGCCCATGCTGCAACTCTGCCTGTATGCAGTGCAATACACCAGGAGGAGCTGATCATGGACACAGAAAGTCTGCCATGCTGTGAAGCATGTGCTGCAGGCTTTTCGGAGATATGTATGTGCATGTAAGGATCATATAGACCTGAATTTGGTGGAGGTGAGAATGTATCCTGGACAGTCACAATGATACACCATGGCACGAACAATCTACGCACAGCAGCCTGATGTTAGCAGCACACCTGCAGCTGTTTCCGTCTGTTGTCATCCAGCGGCTTTCCCAGGCCTGCTGCAGAAGCAGGCTGCCCTTCCCAAACACAGAGCTGGTCATACCAGCAGAGTATGCGGTCCCATGATTTCACCAACCAGTTGTGAAACAACTGCATGCAAAACCACTCGAAACACTAACATTCTGTCGTGAAGCAATTCAGCAAGAGTGAGGGGGGATTCAGAGGATGGATACCTGCAGGGCTGCAAGCTTTGCAAGTCCAGCTGCACCTGGCTCGCCGTCTTCACGTGGTATCAGGGGAACCAGGAACATGCAGTCCAACATTGTAGATGAACTTGTGATCGCATAGCGGACAGGAAGCTGCAAGCATGCCACTCCCGACTCCCACACACTCCACCATGCTGTGAGCACGTTGTACAGCAACACTGGCATCAGACGGCCCTGCAGAGCCTCTGCACAACACTGAACCAAAGACTGAATATCCTGAGTTTCCGCTGTTCTATGCAGCAGGCCTCGTGCCCAAGAGCCTAAGATGGGTTGTGTAGTGGCCCTGCCTGCCAGAAGCCTGCTCAGAACACTGTGCTGCAAGGCTTGGACCGTGCCAGTTGCTTGCCAACGGATGCAGAGGAGCCTTTTCAGGTTTCTGATTGTCCTTCTGTCGTGGTTCTGAATCGATGTCACAGATGCCTTTCCATGCAAATTCCCACTCACGGAAACCATGGCACCTGCTCTGCTTGAAGCAGCCTGCAGACCATCGATATACAAATTGCCATTTGTCTTTCAGTAAGAACAGTCTTTTAGTAGAATTCTTCACCTACGTGCCCCATAGCATTGAAATTCATAGAAGCTGTACAGGCATGGCCAGCAAAGGCATCTTTGATGAGCTAGTACGCGCCTGATATAATTATTCTTCTCTTGTATCAGATCACTACTCACATTGTCCTTGGAATAAGAAATAAAGTGCACAGTGCAGCGGAGCCAGAGACAGCAGCGTGAGTATAGAAGCGATGGCTATTTCGCAACAACTGAAGGTTGCAGCTGGCGTAGTGATGATCTGCGGTGCATGTGCAGCTCCTTTATATTTCAAAAGCGTCCGCGACAAAGAGATGGTGGTGGCTCAAGCACGGTGACTCCTCGCCTCCATTTATGCACCTACTCGGTTCTCACAGTCACAACGCATGCAGCATGCCGCAGTGAACGTGTTATTTCAGCGAGTTGTTTATTAATGGCGAATTCAGCATGTATACTTTTTGGGATGGCAGTGCGCATCGCAGTAAAATTGTTCACGGTTGCAAATTTGAGTCCTCAGGCCATTCCACAGCTCTACACAACACCAACCTTTGCACGCAGGGATTCCTACTATGAGGAATTCAAGAGCAACGGGACTAAGGACGACGCTAGAGAGCAGCGCATGTCACTGAAGAGGTGATGTGTAGGTGCACTTCATGTTGCAGGGCTTTTCCCAGAGGTTTGTGTGGATGTTAGTCCAGACCATAGCAACACACCGACAGCTGTATCGTGAACTTCGCTGCTGCTCTTGTGCAGAGCACCAGGGTCAGCTCTAGAGCGTTTTGCTGCCACAGTGCTTCAGCAAGTGCAAAAAGAACAGCACACAGCTAATCGGAGGCGAGCTCACGCCTCTCTCGGGGAGACAAAAAGTTAGTGGGAATGACATCGGCATTGTTGACAGCGAGTTCTCTGCAGGCCATGCCTGCACTTTGGGCTGAAGCCGTCAGGACATCTGTACATGAACTCTCTTTTACAGACGTTTGGCAGTATATGCAGCAAAAACGAATGCTGCACAGTACCATCAGCATCATCACCATGCTACTGTACATGACTGGTCACGGCGGGCACGATGAACTTCACAAGCTGCAAAAACGCCACAAGGGCGGACAACTCCACGCATCATAGATCAACCGATCTCAGCCTCATGCAGTAGCATTCTAAGCAGCACATTTTGCGGAAGAACGCATGCACTTCGTCCTGATTGTAGTCAAATTCCCGATCGGCAGCAACGTAGTTGCAGCACATCAACGCAAACACGCCACAATCATGCCCATTGAGCTGCCGAGGTGTTCCTGCTGGATTCAGCAGCTTTGTCCAGTTTTTCTTCTGCACGCATACATCACTTGTTGCCTACATCCGTCACATCTCCAGGTGCCATCTTCAGAGATTTATGGAAGCAGGAGAGCTCACCTGGAACCGCTCAGGTGGTGGTTCTTTGTATTTATCCTGGTATTCATCTTCCACCCACTGCAACAAGCCGTTGATGGTCTCGCTGTCCGTACCCCCCAAAGAGTCATAGTACTCAATACACTGCTTCCCGAAGTTGAGAACCGCACATGTCTGCAAGGCACAAGAGCCAATCACGAGTTGAGCTCCCACACACCAGAGGGGCAGACCTCATCTCGATGATCCACACCAATGCAAGAGGATACTGCTACATACTTGCTCACAGTGTGATGCACTGCAGTGAAAGGTGCATCCGAATGAGTGAGAGGACGCTGCAACATACTTGCTAACAGTGTAGCAGGAGAGAGGAGCGGTAGCCCACCCAGTGGTTGCCCAGATGCACAGGCACAACCATCTTGTCTAGGTCCTTGATGCCGCCATAGTAGTCGATCTTCAGAGCCTTGAGCTTGCGGGGTGCAGTCCAGCGCTGCACGTTTGAGAAGTTATAGCCACCAGCTTCCTGGCAGAGTTTAGCCAGGAAGTGCGAGTTCATGAACAAGCAGCGGGAACGCTTCTGTCCACTTGCCTGGTACCACTGCTTGTCTCGATCCTACACAGATCCTACACCTTTTTGGCTTGGTTGGCGAAATCACCAAAATACATACGAGACGGATACAGCGGGCAACACAATACCTGTGCAACTCTGCAGACACTCATGCTGTTTGGCAGGAGGACTGCACCTGCAGGAGAGCGATGTACATGTTGATGCAAGAGTCACCCAGCCACTGGTGCGGGGCCAGGGTGTGGAAATCCTCCCCAGTGATCCCTACATGCGCACGCTCATGCGACACCACCGTGTTGTACTGCCTCAGCTTGTGCACAAGCTGCTCATATGCGGAAAGCAGGCTTCCAGCTACAACCCTGCACCACACGCACGCCGTCATCCAACCAACTCGACACACACAGCCGGACAAGACCAGACTGCTACCCGCTGCGCATTCACAGATTGCTTTGACGAGCAGCGCCTTACACACCAGATTGCAACCTCCTGATGGCCGCTGTATGCATGAGTGCGCTGTTTCCGGAGCTCGGCACCGACACGAAAAAAACCTGGCCCAAGATTCTGTTGGGCCACTCAAATCGATGCAAGACCTGTGTTTGCCCCAGCACACATGAGCGTCCAGGCCACAGCAGACTGACAAACATTACTGAAAGCAACCACTGCAATGATGCTCAGAGGGCATGCACAGGAGATGTGGGCACAGGAAACATGAGCACACCTCTCAGGCATGTCGAGGCACAAGGATGCGCTGTTCGGGAACACGTTGTCCTCCTCATCCTCCGACTCTGATGCTGCAGATTCATCACTGACACTAACAAGGTCGACCGCACCCCCAGAATCCTGCTGCACTTCCACATGCTGTTGTGCGGGCTCGTCGTCGCTATCTGACAGGAGCACAACTTGGTCACTGGGAGCCTTTGCAGATGGAGTCGACTTCTGAGTGCCGGTCGGCTCTGCCTGAGTTTGTGCCAGGCTTATGCGCTGTGCAAGGAACGGTGTTTGCGCACACATGGCAAGCCTGTGAGCCTGTGCCTGCTCTACTTGGCGGTCTGCAAACGAGAGCCTCGATGAGGCTACCTCTGCCTTGAGCAAGCTCTCATCGCTCTTGATTTTAGATGCCCTGGCCCTCTCGTAGGCTTCTGCAAGCTTCCTGTTGTAGGCATCCTCTTCCTCAATACGCCGCTCCTCTTGCACCCACCCCTTGTCCAGCTCCTGATACCTCTTGGTGTGCTGATGCCACTCTGGATACATAGTCTGGTGAGCACCGCTCACAGAAGGAGAAGCCGCAGCAGGCCTGCATCAGGCACCAGAACTGACATGCCATCGGACAGTCGACAGGTCCTGAGTCATGCGCGATTCTCAAAGCATGTACGGCTTGGCGCATGTGTCAAACAGCAGCTAGCTTGTGTGACATCATACCTAACATGCTGGAGCAATTCGACATCATTTTCTTCCTGTTGCGCAGCTTGCTGGGATATGTGTGCATGCTGTAGCCTGCGGGCAAGGTCTCTGGTGCTCCGACCCTTCCTCCTCCTGGGCTGCCTCTTTGGCAAAATACCCTCTGCGGAGAACTTGAAGGAGTCGTACTGGCTTACCACAGGAGGCAGCAGTGCCTGTTGTGGGCTTGTCACGGCATTATCTGCCGTGTTTGCTGCCTTTGCGACAGCCTTATCTCGCAGAGACGGCGTGACCTGAGAAAACTTGTTCTGGTAGGCAGGAAACAGGTGTGTTTGCCGCAACGCACTGTGCACTCCAGCCCAACCAGAATCGGCAGGAGCTTGTGCCCTGACACCGCTGGATATGGCGCCAGCTTCTACACGTCGATGGCGGACACCTGAAGCCAAAACATTCTGAGCATATGCTGTATGCAGAAGACTTCAAAACATAAGGGTGATTCGGGAACTTCAGGGAGCCGTTCTTCTGTGCACCAGCACCACACCTTGTGTAGACTGCTCTTCCATGCGCTGGCGTTTGTATGACTGCCCATCCCTTCCTAACTGAGATGGCTGCTGCTCATCTGCATCCAGCTTGATTGCAGACTGCGCTTTTGGGGTGGACCGGTCCTAAACAGCCAAACTGTGTTACATTGTGCCCCGAAAGTAAACAATATACATGCCGTAGGTCTCTCACCTTCCACGCCCTTTCAGTACGAGCGCTGCCGCCACTATCGCCCACTTCACCAGCCAGCTGGGGGCCGCGAACCCGTGGTACTGCCCTGCTTTCCGCCTGCGGAGACCTACTAAAAGCCAAGCCCAAGCCCTCGCTGATTTTGGCCGTGATTCTCCAGAAATGGTCCATTTGGATGACTTCAGTTCTTACGGCACCAAGCTATATAGCGTGTAGCGTGTGGTGAACGAAGAAGAACCGGCAACACCACTCCTCTCCAGTCTCTCCGTTGCTACGCAAACCTTTTTCAGCCACAGAGATACATGTGCAAACGTTATCCACGACACTATCATCAAAGTAGGAACTTGACAGGACCACCAATGCGAGATGGTCAACACGAGCGCAGATTACAGTCACACATAGTGCAGAGCTATCGTGAGGAGTTCAACGCAATAATCACATTCATCATTTCAAGCTGCATTTCCTATCCCATGATACCCTACTGCTGTATGTATGTGGCGACTTCCCGATAATCCCTACTTTCAACTCGAACTGCAGCGACGCTGAGAACCCCCAGGTAACAGAAATCGCATATGCAAAAAGATTCAATATTTCACATGCGAGGACTGCTTTTTGCGGCCCAGTGGTGAATCGAAGGTTCGCGAACGTGATGTTGCTATGTCGCTTGTGGCCATCATGTGGGACAGCTTCTCTGTCATCCGGTTTCACCGAGATTGATAGCCAGATCGAACCTGCGAAAAGCAATACATCTGCCTTTGCATGTGATCACTTGTGCAGACTACACTTGCTCTCGACAACACGGTCTTTCACGTAACGTCTGTCGCTGGTTTAGTTTTACGATGGCTTCAAGGCGCATTTTGAAGGTGCGCATGAATTCATTTGTTCATATTTAATCATCTACGGGCAGAGAAGCCGAACGAGAGACGGTGGCATTCTGCAGGAGTTGAAGGACCTTCAAGGCGACCCGCCAACACAATGTAGTGCTGGTGCGTGCCCTCAAGTATATTCTTATTTACGCGAGCAAGGATGGCTTGGACGAGTAAGATCGTTGCATTGCTCCAGCGGAGCTCTGTACCTGCAGCCCAACCTTGTTTCGACCCTTTCGGTGTATGTAGGCCCCGTCTCTCAAGACGACCTGTTCCACTGGCAGGCTACGATCATGGGGTATGCTTCCTGTCCGCTGCATTGCATGTGCCGCAGCTGTTCCGCTGCATACCGTCGTGGAGCTGGACGCTTGAGCTTTCGCTGAGACACAGCACATCCCTCTGGCATACGATCGTGTAATGTTTTACGAGTGACTTTCCCTGGTAGCCACGAGAGACTGCACGATGGCCGAGCTGGTGTTCTCAATGTTGTGGTGTCTGCAGACCCGGTGACAGTCCCTACTCGGGAGGAGTGTTCATGGTGAACATTCACTTCCCACCAGATTATCCATTCAAGCCGCCAAAGGTGTGTATCAGACCTGATTCTGCAGACCCTGCGGGTTCCCCAGCGAGTTGTTCTGGTGCCAACATTTCTGCTGTGTAGGTGAACTTCCAAACGAAGGTATATCACCCCAACATCAACAGCAATGGCAGCATTTGCTTGGACATTCTGAAAGAGCAATGGAGTCCAGCTTTGACCATTAGCAAAGTGCTCTTGTCTATCTGTTCTCTGCTAACAGATCCGAACCCAGATGATCCATTGGTGCCAGAAATTGCCAACATATACAAAACCGATAAGCCTCGGTATGAGGAGACAGCGCGCCAATGGACAATCAAGTATGCAATGGGGTGACACTGTAGCAGGCATTCATGTGATGTAAAGGCAGAATAGTGCTAGTTGCTGTGGTGGCCTGCACAAGGTCGCCACAGATGACATCCAACTGCTTGCCATTCTTGAAAACGTTTTCCTGTCCTTGTAGATTGTAATCGCAGATGTTGTGAAGCCGTCATTTGCACAGTGAACCTTTGCGACCTGGGTGTGGTTGGGAAGTTCAGGTATCTCGTACTTTCAAGTGCTGGTTATAGGGGTGGCAAGAGTGCCCCTTCCATTCTTCCACATGTGCGTTGTCCGAGCATTTTCTGGCAGCACTTGCGTTGTCGCAGCGATAATATGATTTGTAGCAACACATGCCTTGCTACAGATGTGTACACTGGATATGTGGAGTAACGGTAGTGTAGACCGTGTGGGAATGCTATTGCGCGCAGGACAGAACAATGGTACACCGTTCGTTGATGTCAAGACATGGTGAGTCATGAGTTTAGTGTTTATGTGTGGGTGGAAGAACATGTCTAGAACAGAAACTCGTCTTTCCCGGAATACCATGCAAGGGAGTCAGGTGGATTGGTCAGCTGGATGTCTCATGTTCACAAGTGCTCTGTGAAGCTGAATGCATGGCCCCAGCCAGGCATGCAGTCTTCCAGGTGTTGCACACCCAGACGAAACCTGAACCCTAACGTTTCATAAGGCGTGCTTCAGAAGCTGTTTTGACCATGCTGATTCACAACTTATCCTCCGTGCCTCTGCTGTGGTTCGTTCGCCTCTGCACCCTCTCAGCAATGTACACGTGCTACCAGTTGATGTGGGCGGCATATGAAACACCGTACAGCAGCTTCTGTAGAAGTAAATCTTGAACACGCAGTGCAGAAGCCTTGCTTAGCTTCCACTACCGCCTCTGCATCTCATGATGCTGAGGTGAACTTGTTTCTGCTGGAGCACCAATTGTACCCTGGCAGCAGCACTCGCTGCATCCAGCGAGTCGACTTCCAGAACTCATTGTCCCGTGTTACTATTCACCTTTAACGTCTGCCTGTCTTCTTTGGCACTTTCAAAAGCCTCCCCTCCCTGCTAAATGCATAGCGCATGTGGCAATGGTGGGTGCCGCGGCATCACTTTGTTAATATTGATGACAAGCAGTGAACGTGGTGGATTTGCTGTACATTTTCGACCTGTGACTACAGGCTGGCTTCAACCACAGCCACTAAACTGTTGCTGCACATGTCGTAACTATGGAAAGCAAGCAGTGCAGGACTAAACACGACCACACACGTGGAATGCCTGCCTCTGAACCGCACAGAAACTGTGTAGAAACAAAATATGAGTACAATCTATCCAGTTCAACAATTACTACCATCAGATCTGAGTAGAGATCGCCCTTGTCGACACGCATAGAAGAAACACAGTTTCCCTCTCAGCTGTGTTCTCTCAACAAGCAGTGAAGCTGGGACTGGTGTAGCAGGTTTTGGACTGCAATGGTGTTGCTTGCAGAAATACTTCATTCTATTCTACCATGAGAGGTGGTCGGCGTTGCCTTCCCCACAATGTTCCTGCACTTGTATTCTGGACAGGTAGTCACTCCTCAGGCATCATAGATCACCAAAATCTGCATCTTCACCTTCATATCTAGCGTACGTATGTCTCAGATGCACTTCACAGTGCTTCAGCCACGTTTCAGGGCGTTACCCAAATCTTTGAGTCCATGACATACCTTTCCTGTAAGGCAAAGTGTGCGGCCCGGGGCTTGCCACCCAGGACTTTGCTCGATTTAATGTTCTATGTCAAACTTCTGTATCGAACATTTGTACACATTTTGTATCACTTTGTAAATCACTTTCAAGAAGCTGTTGGCTATCACAAGAGCACCCCATCTTTCTCCTTATTTTGGCTACTTGGGTTCATGATTCATACGCCTATTCACAACCTTTCCGGTTTGTAAATACAACACCACGCCATCTTCCTCTTTACTAAAGTATCAGTGTGTGAGTGGCAGCCGCCCACATTGGGGTCCTAGACCTGTGCACGTTCTTGTGTGTGTAAGCTGTGCCACTGTCACAGGGCGTTGCAGGAAGGGAGCTGGCGGCGAGGGCTGGAAGGGGGTTGTGGTTGGTGGTGGGACGGATCGGCTAGATAATGGTGGGGGTGCTGCTTTGAGGCACTGGTGGCGGGGTTGGGGGGTTGGGCATTGCAGGAGCCTGCATAATGGGAAGCTGTGCTTGCTCTTGTTACTAGTTTCTTGTTGTCATCTTCACGACACTACCCCCTGATCATCACCACCAGCGTAGCCTGCATCATATCCATCGCCCTCTTCACCGTTATACGTACTGCCTTCATTTTTACTGCATTTTCTCCATGATTCGGTCGCCGCCTATGCTCAGCGAGTGGAACATAGGCAGCGTACACACACACACACGCCGCCAATATTCCACCATGCAGCAAATTATGCATGTGTCAGTGTGTCATCAGGGGTTTCCCCACCACCAGCATCTGCCTCGCGCCCTCCTACTGGGGGATCAGTTCACTTACAGTGCCTGTGTGCGGAAGCCCTGCAGGAAAATTAGGATAAACCAGGCACTGCAATGATTAGTGACTAGCAACCAAGAGCTGTCCTTCAAGAGCAGTCCTTCTTGCAAGCCTCACAGAATGAGTGGGAATGCCATTTCTCACTGACTTTGCATGGTTCTATAGATTCGTGCGAACTTTGGAATGGCTGCCCAATTTGACTGGGGTTTGCTTTTGGATCATCCCCCCCCCCCACGAAAATGAACCGTCAGCAACGAATAAACGAGGTGAATTATGGTCCTGCTCGGAGATTCTTCACCAGTGGAGCATACTGACTGCAGCTGCCACTGATCATGCTCAGCTCAGTCAGCTGCACAACATACCATAAGGCTGTGCAGGGCTGTATACGCTCGCCCCATGCCAGTTCCCATTGCAGGCGGCCGACTGACAGTTCAAGAAGTGTTGACCATCCATTGCAGGAGGAGGTCCCTCACATGGCACCAACCCCCCTCCCCCCCCTTCTCCGTTGCCCAGTATCCCCGACACCCCTCACATGGCACCAACCCCCCTTCCCCGTTGCCCAGTATCCCCGACACCCCCATCCGGGCGGCAAGCTGCGCCTGGATTTACGAGCGTCACTAGACAATGCAACTTGTATTATGCAAGTAGTGGAAAAAGGCAGCCCAGTAACAAGGGACAGCGTCTGGCACTGCATGCGGGCACCGCCAATCCAGTCAATTTTCAATTGCCTCATCTGGGAGTGGGCGAGGTGCCATTCGCACTGCATAGTTGGGTATGCGATTCCGAAGGATGTGGGAACACGTCATTCGGAAGCAGTTTAAGCGAAATGTTGCAACTATGACGCAGAACGAGTAAGAACCAGTTCATGAGAACGCGGCCAGGCATTGCAGAAGAGTAAGTGCTTTGTAAGTACTCGTGCATTGCAGGGGGCGCCGCTTGCCAGTGATATACGTGCGTCTGCACTGCATTTGCGGTATGGTAAGCGCCTGCAGTGTATTTTTGGTGGCTGTTTCAAGCTGTCATGCTGCACGTGGAGTCGAACTGCATATGCTGCCCTACACCCTCACCATGGTGCACCAGTCCCCTGCTCAAGCCATGTTGGCAACAGCAGAAACGTGACCAGAAAGGAGGCTGGTTCCGAAGATGAAACTAAGTTGTCAAATCGTGTTGTGTACAGTACCTTCCGGCTGTACCAAAGTATCTCTCCATGGAGTCTGTGGCCATGCATGCATACAAATAATCAGCTGTGCACGGCTGATGCCCACACGTTCCACAATCAAGACAATACGCGCCTAGATATGAAAACGTTACTCTGGACACCAGTTAACGCTGTGCACCAGTTGTACGCTGAGCAAGGGGTTTTATGCTTGACAGTGATACCTGCAGGCAGTGCGCCTGCGCGCTCGACACCAGCTGCTTGGTTCGGTCGAGATGGCGTTCACCTACCCAGGGGTGATTGAGATTGACAACGTAACCTATGAAGCGCACGTATGCGTAGCAGGTGCGTTCTTCATGAATGTACGCGCACATTCTTTCTCACCACGAGTGGACCAGCGTAGCAGACAGCCATAAATGAATCTGAATCTGCAGGTACTCCTGGCATCTCTCTTGGGCGCTATGCTACAGGCGAACAAGCTAACATGGCGCGGTATGATTCTGGAGCAAACATCATGGAAGCCTGATATTGGGCTCGGTTTTAGATTGCCTTGTTGATCGAAATGCTCAACGGATTGCTTGATATCAGGCACGGTGCCCCATTGTCCTTGCGCATCATAGCCTACGGCCGAACTGTGTCCAACACGCCGAGAAGCAACGCCGAGAACCATGCCGTGTTTCGACGATCGGAACTTCGTGAGTTCCATCACTCTCAGAAGCAACGCAAAAGCATGCGCCATCACAAGCGGCTAGCAATCGCTTTTCGTAGGATGGGCATCAGGCAACAGCCGTCCAGTTGTAACAGACAGGTCTTTGCTTACACAACGGTCGAATGAGTGCTGTGATGTGCAGGAACGATTTCTTGGTGTCTGTGCAAATGCCTCCCAACTGGGAAGAGGGTCAGTCAGGGCCATCTCCTGCCTTGGCGGCGATCTTAACCGGCTCGAACAGCGCACCACCGGTGCGTAGCCATCTCTTATCATTGTTACGAGTTGTCCAGCGTTGGGAATGCTGAAGCATGCCCGGCGTTGGGAATCCTGATGTACTCCCTTGCTTGTGTACAGGCAACCTCAACATCTGTTATCCCTCCTCCTCCAAGCGTTCCACACATCCCGGATGCAGCGGCAGGATTGTCACCAGCAGGAACGCATCATCCTCCAGATATTGCACATGTTCCACAGACAGCAGGTGCTGAGCAAGGCATGCTGCAGCAGCAGAGCTTTCAAGCGCTGCACAATGAAGGTATGCAGGACATTTGTGCCACGCATACCGAGCCAGGTGTGCATTCAACGCTGTTGTTGTCCTGTGGACGGACTGCGACGTTGTGCAAGGTTGCATGCCAACAGTTCTTTCAGTGCAGAGCTGAACCGGGGTAAACGGAACCACGGGTTGCCCAAGGGCATCACCCGCAGACCGAACAGTGTAAAGTACGAGTGTAAGGTTCATTTGAGTGGGAAGAGGTTCTACGTGGGTCTCTTCAGTACCGTTGAAGAGGCTTTACAAGCCCAAGCAGAGAAGCGCCAGCAACTGGTTGAGGCAGCGTCAAGGGATCCAGATGGAAAAATAGAAGTCGCAACCCGCACCACTGGTGAAGATGAGATGGTAAAAGTTAAAGCCGCTGTAGCATCTGGTTCTTCATTAGAGAAGGTGAGTTGATGGGCCTCCAGATGCTCGTGTGGAGTGCCATCGCACGCCACCAGCAGGGTCAAAACCTTGCTCCCATGCTGCAGGTGAAAGGCCTTAGAAAACGGAAGAACGGGCGCTGGGAAACTCAGATAATGCATAAAGGGGTCAGGCATTATCTTGGCACTTTTGACACCGCTGAGGAAGCTCTTGACGCGCGCAACTGCCGTGCCAGGGAGCTGTCCATTACAGAGGCAACTCTGCCCAGCAGGTCACCAACAGGTAAGCGCGCAAAGCGTTCACATCCTGCCTCAGGGGATGGAAATCAGTTCCAGGGCGCCCCCCCTCCAGCAGTGCCCATGATATCACCGCATGTGACGCTTGCGTACCCCCAAGGCATGGCGCCTCCTGTGGTATACCCAGGGCAGATGCCTGGGTCGAAAGAGATGGCACACTACCCAGCGCACCTTGTATACCACTCCCATCCCTCGGCGGCGCCAGCCAACTTGCAGGAGCAGCATGTCCAACAGGTTCACCTGCAGCCACCGCATGTGCCGCTACCCCCAGGCTCACAGTCAGCCAGCACACCAAGTGTTGTAGTGCCACAGCCTGGGCAAGAAGTTCCGCCGCATCAGCTCACGTCCCTGCGTGCAATGATGACTAACCCTGCAAACGTCCTGAACATGATGTCTGCCAATGGCAACGGCAACTCTTCAGCACCTGGGGGCACCATGAATGGGGTGCCAGCCCAATTAGACGGAGCAGCAATCCCTCCGCCAGTATCTGGCACAGTGAACGGCATGCCCACGGGCATCCCCTTGCCAAATGCGCCTTCTGATGCCTCACAGGGGCCCCTCTTCTCCGATCCCAGCATGGTACCTCCTGTGCCTGTGTCGGCGCCAGTGCCACAGTCCGCACATGCCATCTTAGGCACACACCAGGGTGCGTCCATGCATGCGCAACCGCCGCAAGTAGACTCGGCTGTGGACCATTCCTCCGACATTACGTTGGCGGGCATGCATGCACATGTACCGCTGGCGCATCCACCAGGGGTGCATTCACTGCCTGCGGGCGTGCCAGCGCCGGAGGAGCAAGCTGCAGTTCCAGTGGTTCCAGCCGTTTCATCTGCAGATGTTGAGGATGCAGGAGGCGCCAAAGCAGGGGCAATCCCTAACGGGGTGGTGTATCCTGGTGATGACCCTGGCCTACATCAATATGTATTAACTACAGAATCGGACCACACACAAGGTAGCTTCCATCCCCCTGCCTTTGCAGGGCTATCTTCTGCAGAAGGCAACGCGGTCAGTGTTCCAGGTGTGCAGCTTCCTGTCCTGCCTTCTCGCGAGCTTGCACTTGCTCACACTCTGTTTGGCACTGCGCTGGTGTTGCTTCCATGCCATTGCCTCGTCGAAGCTGAAGCTAGGACCTGGACGCAAGGTCGTTTGCTTTTGTGCAGTTCTGTTTCTCCGCTGTCAAATAAGACTGAACATACGTGCTTTTTGCGGACTGGCAATTCACCAACATGCCTCAAGTCCTCAAATCCAGCATTTTTTCAGAACCCAAAAGGTGTTGTGAGTAGCCTATTGATCTGAAAGCCCGAAAGCCTGCAGAATTTTGTTTCATTCATGGCCATCATTCACTGCCAGTGGGGGTGCATGCTGTGGCCCCAATAAGCGAGACATGGGCGTTGTCTCTGCATGAAAGAGTGTAGTACCAGGAACTAGTCACAGACTGTACCTGCGAACAGTGCAGTGGCCAACAGGATGGACAGAGCGTGTGCACAATAAAATTTCAGGATGTATCATGTTCTGGCACTGGGTTTACGCTTGCCTCGTGCCAAACAATATCTTACAAGGTAGTAAATGGGAAAGGTCCCAAACATTCCACATGTATCATGTATTGTGATCCGCTTCAGACACAACCCTGCTTCCATAGTAAGCGGCCGATTGCGTAAGTACAGGTTCACATGCAGGAGAGGACGTTTCACATCTCATTCCAGCACCGTCTGAGTGAGTAGTGTGAACGGAGCTTCTGAGCTCTGTGTCATATTATGTGTGGATGACCTGAACGCCTGTAGCACATGACTTTCTCCTGGGCCATATGGACCGTTGATGCAGACGATTGCTCTACAGGAAGTATAGATCCTCACTTAGTATCAGGGATGCTTTTTCTCAAATGGTGTAAAATGTCGAGGTCTTTTGGATGCACATGTCGAGCACCTCTGCCGCGGCATGCCGCTCTACAACAGGCTGGGCGTGCCTCAGCAGTCCTGATGAAGAATTGCGTGTACGGCACTGCGCCGGCTGCAGTTCATGCGTGTATGGTTTAAAATGTCGAGGTCTTTTGCATGCACATGTCGAGCACCTCTGCCGCGGCATGCCGCTCTACAACAGGCTGGGCGTGCCTCAGCAGTCCTGATGAAGA
>JAUMHD010000005.1:152944-172759 GCA_032359135.1 Ulvella scutata
ATTGCGTGTACGGCACTGCGCCGGCTGCAGTTCATGCGTGTAGCGCGGTGCCTTAGAGATCGCTCAAAATTTGTACAGGTAGACGCCCTACATTTACGAAGGTTCCAACATGTCAACCCAGGTACTAAGTGTCGTAGTTACTGTCTGTGTTACAGCGACTGTGATGTACTGGAGACAACGAAAGGCTCGTGTACGGCTGGTCATGACTGGTCCAGTGGAGCGTCATCCGGAACTAGTTGTTCGAGAGCTGCGGGCTAGCGATTTTGACATCGGTTTCTTGGATCTCTTGGCACAGCTCACCAGCGTGGGAGATGCTTCACATCGATGCTTCCGTCGGCGCTTCAAGGAGCTGCAGAACAATGGCAATACCGTCCTTGCAGTGGTCCATGACAGTACGAAGGACCGCATCGTAGCAGCTGGCACCCTGATAGTTGAGCAAAAGTTTATACACGATTGTAGTGCCGTTGGGCACATCGAGGATGTGGTGGTTGACAAGTACTGTCGTGGCATGAAGCTTGGTACC
The DNA here is from genome assembly GCA_032359135.1 of Ulvella scutata. Taxonomy (NCBI): domain Eukaryota; kingdom Viridiplantae; phylum Chlorophyta; class Ulvophyceae; order Ulvales; family Ulvellaceae; genus Ulvella; species Ulvella scutata. Next base: position 153,468 of record JAUMHD010000005.1, read on the forward strand.
ACACTGGTCACTGCGCTGACTGAGACAGCAAAGGCATCTGGCTGTTACAAGGTGATCCTAGATTGTGATGAGAAGAATGTATCTTTTTATCAGAAATGTTCAATGCAGGTCAAGGGTGTGCAGATGGCACAGTACTTCGCTGGTTGATGCTATGATTCACTCTGCTCTGAGCACTTGAAGGGAACATGCACTCTGTGCCATGTAATACGCCCCTAATGTATCCAGAACAATCTTACTGCAGCAACGATTTCACAATTGAGCGCACATCCAAGCGCATCAAATCAACATACGTTTGCCCGCAGCCAACGAACATAATCGGTGCACCAGAAGAGTATGTCATCGACAGCACAGCCCCCACTTTGTTGTCAATCGCATCGAACTTGGTCACCAATACACCATCAATGAGTCTGGCATCTTTGCCAGGGGGGCTCAGGTCGGCAAGCCGCTGATTGAATTTCACCAACTGGTCCACACCTGCGTAGCACAGCACCCTTCGCCTCAAATTCGCCCGCCTGCAGCTTCTCTACAGCAGGCACGTACACCACAACACATACGTCTCCATGCAAGGCAGGCCCTTGGTGGAATCCAGAGGAGGTACTCACCATCATTACCCACCAGCGCCTCTCCCACAAAGAGCACAAGATCTGGGTTGTTCTTGTTGATCAACATGGACAGGGCCTGCATGAGCGGCTCGTTGTCCTGCATGCGACCAGCTGTGTCCACCAGAACCACATCAACTCCATCTCGCTGCGCCTGTCTCATCGCCTCTGCAGCAACATTCGTGGGGTCGCGGTCATAACCCCGGTCGTACAGTGGCACTCCCAGCCTGTTGCAGTGAGTCTTGAGCTGTTCCACCGCTCCAGACCTGCACATGTGCGATTGTCGCACACACACAACACTGCCCTCTGGCTGATTGCTCGATCATCCAGTCACCGACATGGCCCAACAGCGCCCACCTTGAACCAACACCTTTCACACAGTCGCGTCGGCCTCCTGACGCATTTGATGCATCATCAAGTCAGCATAAGCAGTAAAACTATCTAGAGGTATTTAAACTAACTATAAACGTCAAGTCAGCATGACGCGAGACTTCTTCAGATGGCAGGCCACCACACCTGAACGTGTCGCATGCAGCAATCATCACACGCAGTCCCTGCTGCCGCAGCCAGTACGCCACCTTGGCCAGATTGGTGGATTTGCCCACCCCATTGACCCCCACGAAAACAATAGAGTATGGCTTGCCGCGGGCCTGACTCGCCCGCACCTCTGCGAGAATGTCGGTGCTGCGGGGCGGAGACAGGATGCGTGTGATTGACAGCTCCATCGCGGACCTCACCAGCGCTGCCACGCCTGTGAACGACGCCAGCTTCTTGCCCTCCAGGGTGGCCGCCACGGACGCACACACCTTGTTGGCGACAGCAGACGACACGTTGCGCTGCTGAAGCCGCTTGCTCATCACGTCAACCGCGGCGCGCACATCCTCCGCGGACAGAGCCTCCTTACCCACGATCCTGGTCTGCAGCGACGCCATAAAAGTCCCCATGACGCCCGAAGGCGGCGCTGCGGCAGCTGAGCCCTTAGCTTGTGCAGCCATCTGCGACTCGAGGGCCCTGTCATCGTCTGCGTACGACACCGCCTCCTTCACCTCCATGCGGCTTCGCTCTGCTAACACTTTGTCTGGATCAGCAGCTGCTTGTGCAGCTTCTGGGGCGCCCCCGCTGCCACTGTAGTCGAGATCCTTCACGTCACCTTCCACCCCATTCCAATTGCGCGGCTGCAGCAACACACCCCACTAATGCAAGCTTTCTGGGACATACCAAACACTCATGTTGAGCTCATGACGCCTCATGCATGCATGATGTGACAGAGACACGACTGTGGGCTGCACACCTTCTTGCCTTTCTTGGTTGCTGACGGCTTAGGAGCTGGCATCGGCTCCTTCTTGCTGGCGGGCTGCTTCTGCTTGCCTCTCTTCGCAAGGGCGCCCACATCAAAGGCGTTCTGAGATGCAGACTTTACCATCGTGTTCTGTTGCCCATTCTCGCTGGAGTTGGGGCCACTGATGTCTGCTTCATCGTTGTCTTCGCTGTCGGTGCTGTGTTGCGCACTGCCGTTAGCTGATGCAATGCCTGTCTGCATGCAGTCTGCTCTTCAGCCAGGGCCACTCCCTTGCGTGCCACTTGTTTTTTCAAGAAGGAAGAGGCAAGAAGCTTGGGACCACATGGCGCTAAGTGATTGACAACCGTTTGGACGCATGCTGGGCCTGCTAGGCAAGCACCTCTGATGCTTACGGTTGAAGACGGGCGATGCCTTGGAAGAGCTGCTCCAGGCAAAGATGCAGCCTTCAGCCGCACGGCTACGACCGCCAAGAGGAAAACGTTTTCAGCTAACAGAAATTGCTAACAGGTATGTGACATGCATGGAGGTAAGAGGAGCCACCGATTTTCACAAGTGGCAACCTTGGCAAAGTGTATTGCACTGAATAAACAAGCGGAAAGGGTTGCAAGGAATGAAGTATGCATGAAAGTATGCGCACATGCGATAAGCTGCCATTCGATGGCTTTGCTCGAGGCTGGATGGTGTTCTTCTGAGCCCGAGAGAGCAGGCGCTTGTACGTATCATCGAAGTACGTGTATTCAAACACATCTGGCTTGTACACAGCAGCAAACTCATCCCTCATGGAAGTAAGCAGAGCATCCACAAAAGGAACAGAGAGCATATGCTGATATGCTGCAACAAACACCAGGTCCAGGCCCTGCACATGCACCCATTCACATCCAACACAGCACCAGATGCACATAAAACAGCTTCACACAGACAACAAACCACAGAAAATTGCATTTCATTTTCAATGCGTGTAGATGGCCTGAAGTATGGGCGTACGTTGTGAAACTTCCATTTTAGTGTGTACTGAGAGCCAGCAGGTGGGCGGTACGTGTAGCTGCCCTCTCCTCCCCTGTCTTCTAGCAGGCAAGTACGAATGAGTGAGTTTGTGGCGCTTCCCTTGACATTCAATAACTGTCCGAAAGTCCACAGGATGACTCCCCCACGGCCGAATATGACCAGGTACTCGAGCATAGTTCTTCTGTCAGCAATTCACCTGCACTGTCTACTATACCACACTGCAAGTTGACTCCAATGACGTAAAACTATTTGATCGCTCGGTGCCATTCACTGTATGTAGACGAAGTCCCAAATACCTGGTATCCCGGGATAGCTATGATGGGAATGCAAATCACATGAAAGGACGTCCTTGAGCCCAGCGATATAAATGTTCGCGTACAAAAGCATAAAACTTCAATCGACTCCAGCATTATTCACTTTGAAATGATGCTCCCACAAGATATGTTTTGCTGGTTTCAGTTCGTGTACCTCATGTGCTCGTGCTCTCTGATGGCACCGCGTTCTCTGAAAAGCATATCATAGCCATCCCTATGTAATAAACATCATGTTTACGGATGCTGCGTAGAGGAAACATACGCACACGGCTCAGCTCACACCTGCCTTGTCCGCTGTCCTTGGTACAAGTCGAATCTGACGGCACAACGAGCATTCAACGACGAAAGCAAGCTGATGCATCATCAGACCACTACTGATGACATCATTCTGCAGGCAGACGTAGCAAGTGCGACTGCGCCTGACTGGGACCAGGAGCAATGTGCGGCAACGGAAGTACCCCCGTTGTGTCTTGTGTACCTAACAAGTCACAAGCACACGTCAGCTGAACGCTCGTACCATGTACAGAGTACGTTTTTCAAGCCCGACTAGCACATCGTGTACTTCATGTAGCGCTCTTGCTCGTGATCACATGGTTGTGTTGTGCATGCAGGCGCGCGCGCGTCACAACCCCGGTCAGTCAGTCACACAGTATTGTGCATACCCAAGCTTGGCCAAGTTCAGCAAGCTTGGGCATTTAGACTTGTTCATAGCAATCAACACTGAGCGCTCGAAACATTCTTCCTCGAGAGCACGCCAGTGGGATCCGTGCCGGCATGAGGAAAGTGTTGCAGAACGAAGAGTTGGGTGGACATTGTGCAGATCTGTCTCAACTCCCTGGACTCTTCCCCAGCAATAGTCACGGTCATGACTGTTGGATACCTCCTGGGACCCGTTGCATGCTGTTTTGGGGTAATGGAACAACAGAAGGACATCCAGAAAATCGACAGAGAATCCATAGCAGCACAAGGAGGTCTCTGTGATCCTGGACTGTGATGACAGGATGTTCAGAACCATACAGTAACCTGTCCCAGCGTACAAGAAACCTGATCACCCGACCAACTCACTCTTCTTAGCCTGTGTCTGCTGTCAAGCTCATAATGCGTAGCTTGCATCTGCTTGTCATCATGCGACCGTAAAGCACAAACAGCATCATGAAGATGTGCACCCTGCCACACCCATCGCCTTTGCTCCAGCAGCACATGATAGGACATCCCAATCATCAGCTCATGAGATAAGTCAGCAAAAATCATTGCAAACTACTGTAACTATCGTCAGCGTTCCGCATCAAACAGAGAGGAGTACAGCAGGCCGCTTCAAACGCTGACCATCCTGCAAAACGTGTGCCATGCGAATGATCCAGCACCTGGATGTCTGCACGTCAACACAAAACTACCCCTCATCAGACTTTACCAGTGTACTTGAAGCGCTTGGTAAACTGTGCCCTCAATTCAACTAGCAGTGTTGTGGCACGCCCCGAATCATCCTCCTTAACCGCTTTCCGGTGTGTCTGTTGCAGCTGGGAGTCCGTCAACGAGCCAACCAGCTGCAGGGCGCTGCCCAGCAACACATCTTCCCCTGCAGCAGCACCTGAACTTCAGGGAGAGGCTTGCAGACCATGCACACCTCACAGAACACACTCAATTGAATTGATGAGCAGTTATCAGCTCCAGCTGAAAGCCGCTGATGCCGTTCACAGGATAGCATACAGGAGACCGACTGCCATGTCCATGTGCAACTAGCACCGTAGATTACATTCACTGATTTCCCCTGCGGCACACAGTATCCAGTGGCAACTGCCATTAATCAAAACGTCACCACCAAAGCAAAGCTGAGAGCCGCACCTGGCACACCAGCGGATCGCGCCTTCAGGAACACCATCACCAGCAGAGGCATGTGGCAGCTGCCTGCTTTGCATGCTGCAGCCGCCTCCCACATGTTGCCGACAGCCTGCGCTGCTCTCCCGACCATCTCCCCCCTGCAGGCCACCCACCGCATCTCACTCTCTCCCTCCTGAGTCTCCCTCCTGAATTTCACAAATCCAAGAGCAAACTGCAAGCTACAACAGGCCTGAATACGCACCCCCTGGCCTGCTGCATCTTCGTAAGTGCGGCTACAGTGCATGCTATGCACTCAATGAACTGCTGAGAGAGCCATGGCACCGCCGCGGCCACCGCCCCAGCGCCCTCGGGTCGATGCCTCATGATAGCTGTGAGCAAGGAGCAGCTGCCACCGATGGTTTGCAGCATGCCGACGTCCGGCACTGCAGAGAGCCCTTGTGCAGCACCCCTCAAGTGGGCCTGCAGCGCCGCGGTGCATGCAGCCACGCCAGTGACGGCCTGGTGCAGCACCGGCTTGATGCGTCTGAATGCTACCTTCTGTGCACACATGCTCTCCATGCAACGCAGCGCAAGGCAGTTGACAGCATGCGTGTGCAACTGATCGCGCTGCGTATCACCTGTAGCCACGTTGGCATGCACGCACGTCTGCAGTGTTGAGAACACTGCAACAGCGTGCTGCCTGAGCTTTCGCCGCAGGGCTGGAGATCGGCATTCCAGCATCAACAGAAGGGCAGATAGGCCGGCGTACATAGACGGTACACTGCACTGCGGTCTGCCATCAATCAACCCGAGCACATGCTGGAGAGCCCTCTGCGCATGGGGCTTGTCGCACGCCTCAAACGCTCGCTGAAGCACGATTGAAGCAGCCTGGAAGCAGGGTCTCTGTACAGGGTATCCAGCAGCAGTCCTTGCTTGCATGTCCATGCAGTCGAGGCACAGCTGCTGAGCCCTGAAGGTGGCTTCAGGTGCGCCCACATGCTGCACGCCTGCCGTCCCCTCCAAGCACATCTCCACAGACGACAGGAGTTGCAGTATTTGGCGCTCGTGCTCCTCACACAGCGCCTGGCTGCTGCTACATTTGGAAAGGAGGGTGGATGCGCAGTCGATGCTGTCCTGCACAGCAGCAGCTGCCACAGTGACAAGCACACACGCTTTGTGGAGGACATGGATGTGCCTGTGCTTGCTGATTGAGTGTGTGTTCTTAGGGCTTATTCATTTGCGAGTGCTGTCCCACACAAACATGACTCGTTTTCTCGGACGGTGCCATTCGTTGGACTTTTTCGAGGGGACATAGGTGCACGACGAATCGAGACTGCACTGTATAAGGCACCTGATGCCTTATACAGTCAACAGTGCAGTCGCAACAGTCAAGTCAACAGTGCGGTAGAATCGATGCAACAAATGGCACAAATATAACTGTGGGCAGGTGCACACAGCAAGCCGTCATATGGGCTCCTGCCAGCAGCACTGTTTGCACTGTTGCTAGGGCTCCACATGCGTGCTGCGTGTGCGGCCAACAAGTCTGTCACCCAGCTAGCTGCGGCCCCATGCAGCGCAGCAACACCCAGCAACACAGCAACAAGCATGGGGGGAGTCCTCACCTTTAGTTGCTGCACCAGTACGTCGCCATCTGCGCCACCCGCTTGTTCGCAGCAGGCCGCTTGCGATCTCACCACGTGCAGCTGGCCCAGCCATGCATGCATGCCCCTGTTTCCATTCACTGCATCCCCGCCCTTGTCTGCACTTGAAGCTCCAAGGGTGGGAAGCAGCTGCTCCACCTCACTACACGCACGCTTCACACCTCGAAGCGCCACGCGGCACCCAGCATGCACACCCTCGTCCACGCCACCGCTGCCCCCCTCCCCACCGGCACTGCGCCGGGACCTGACCGCATTCGCCACACCAGACACCAGTGGCAGAACAGCTGCTGGCAGTATAGCAGACCCGCCGCTGAACTCCCCCACCGAATCTTGAGCATCACACCTCTTGCGCTTGGCGCCTTTTCCGCTGGCAAGCTGCGGATGAATGCCCTGCAAGACCTTCTTCATCTGCTTCTTGCTGTCTTGTGCTTGCAGCGCTTGCGCCGCAATGTGCGAGAGCAGCTCTGCAGACCGCAGCTGGGAGATCAAGTCAACCCAAGGTAACCCACGGCAGGGCACCGCAGCAGATACTCCACCCGCTCGCATCTCCTCGCATGCTGCCAGCCAGGCTGCAAGCGCTCCTGGAGGAGCAGCCACCTCAGCACAATGCAGCTGTCCAGCTGAGCAAGCCTCAGCCAGCCACGATAGAGAGCAGGCGGTCACCTCTAGACACAAGTTCCGCTCAGCGAAGCATGCACTGCGATGCAGGAGCACTGCGCAGCTGCCTGCAGACGCCAAAGATCCCACAAAGAAGTGTGCTACTAGCTGTCGACTTGCTGGTTCTGCAGTAGTGCCTGTAGCCACTAGCCTAGCTGTGAGCCAGCTGAGCTGCAGCAAGCTTTGAAGTGCCGACAACGCTTCTCCATCAGGCGACCTACGGTCCTCTGATGGAGCCCCCGTAGCCACTTCATCGCCTGTGGACGAAGCCAGAAAGCACGTGCAGAGGGCATGCAGCGCCTCCCACAGTGCTGATGTGTCGTCGCCGCCTGCAGCCACACATGTGCTCATGCATGCTGCCGCAGCCTGCATCAGGCTAGAACCATCACAAAGTGTTTGTTTAGCGCAGCGCTTCACTGAGGCATGAAGCTGCCCATGCAGCACATCACCCTTGTGTTCGAGGGCCTCGATGACATCCGTGCGGCAACCGATACTGTTCAGCACATCCAGATACTGTGCAACTACTGATTGTGAAGCCTGGTCGTGAAGACTGCTCCTCTTGCAAGCCATCTTCATGGACTGCTCCAAAGAGCTGGTGGCTGTGGAGGTGGCGGTGGTGGTGGAACAGTCATGTAGAGGTATGCGGCTGCTGCATGCTGCAGAGGCTGACACACACCCTTCAATGCACACCGCTACAGCTTGCTGCCTCACTGGGGCTGGGACTTGGTTCACACACAGCAGCATGCTTGGCTGCAGCAGCTGGTGCACAGCAGCTACGCCTTGAGCACGAACATGTGCTGCAGCAGCTGCAGCGCAAGCCTCCCTGTCACAAACAAGCCCCTGCGCGGCGGGCGAGGAGCACGCGAACAGCAGGCCAGCAAGCGCGCTGACAAGCCTCAGTGCCACGGTAGCAGCATCACAATCAACGATGCTGCTCTTTACATGCCCAGGTCGCCCCACGTCTTGTGTCTGGCAGGCCAGGGAGAACTGCGCATGCATGAGCACGTCGCTGTAAAACGGCAGCAGCTGCATGCACCACGATGCGCAGCCTGCGAGTGCATCACTGACGCTGCTGACGGGCAAGTTTGCAGCGTCTACTATAGCGCTGGCACCCAAGGCCACCAGCGCCACAACAAGCGCCGGCACGTCGCCTCCGTCCTTGCGGCACGCCTGCAGCAGCACGCCTGCCTGGCAGCACCAACACGGCCGCGCAGTTTCATGCGCAGCCTCATGCGAGGCTTCTGAGCTATGCATGCTGTGGTCAGCCTCGCGCGCAGCCTTGAGTTGAGGTGTGCTGTGTTGAAGTGCTTGGGCAGCATGCAATGGCAGGCGGCTGGCCGGCGGCTCTGGCGCAATGCATGGGTCGCTTGCAGCGCAGTCGCAGTGCAGGCGCCACACAACAGCCTGCAACCTCAGCAGTGGCAGGCAGGACAACATGAAGGCGCGCGCATCAGTGGGCGTGCTGGTGCCAGGGCTCATGCACAGAGCTTCAACGACAGCTTGCATGCTGTCCACCAGGCCCCTGCAAGCTTGCGCGATACCAGAAACTTGCGCGGTTGCCCGTGCTACCAGAATGGAGGACAGAGCAGTTGCTGAAATGCTGCAGATGCATTGCAGCTGCCTTGTGGAGGGATGGTGGCTGGCAGCAAACGTGAGAGCAGTTGATGCGGTCTCAACAATGTTGCTAGCTTGCGCAACTGGAGCTCGCTGTATAGCTGAGGCAAGAGCATCGTGCACGGCCTCGTTAAATAGCACGGCCTCTGTCTGAGCGGAGCAGTGCTCTGCTGTGCTTGAGAAGATGCTGCTGAGGAGCTGTGGCATGCTACGTAGAGTGGAGAAGGCCTCTACCAAGTTGCAGATTAGGGTGCTACCTGAACATGTTGCAGAACGTATTTAATGCTGTTTGAGGACCCTGCAAGCATGCAGATGTGATGTGCAGTGCAGTGTGCAGAGAATGACATGCTATGCCACATGATACCAGTGAAAGGGATGCCATGCAGGCACAAATCATGCCATGTAGCTACCTTGACGTGCATTTCTGGTGCCTGGACGAACAGTATTATCGTGTACTAATACTGTGCCATCACACCATGTAGCTGCACTGCATGGACGTGATAGGTACCGTGCTGTGCAATAGATCCTGGCCTCGTGAATACACAAGCGCCAACACATACCTGCCATTGGAGCACGTGTGCCCTGCAGCCCTCCATCAGCATCTGTTGAAGCATCAGCAGAAGCTCCCACGCTGCAGGCAAGCTGAATGAACAGCTTGTCGTCAGAGGTCACTATGCTGTGGTCTAAGGGCACCACCTCCGCCACCACTGCAGCTGCTCCACACCTTAATTCGCAGTTCTCGTGGTTTTCATCACACAACCGCAGTAAGAACTGAATAAACTGCTTCAGAGTTGATTTCTGTACCCCTGTGGAGTCCTCTGCTGGGTTGTACACCTGCACAGAAAGGCTCTTCCCCGTCTGCTCAGCAACCACCATAAGATTCGTGCTGCAAGCAGGCGTGTACTCCCCTCATGCCTCTGTTTTGCAATGATATACAGAATCACATAGAGTTCGTCAAGGCAGGCAACCCCTCACACGAGTAGCATGAAGATTAGCACCTTATGATCACCACACGACCTGATCGTCATTGCACAAGCCTGCAGAGCGCTGATCAACGCTTCTCCTGCACCCGAGGGCTTCTTGCTATTTCTCTTGCTGTGCTTTGCCTGCTTGTTGTGTGGTTTCCTGCCTCGGTGCAGAATGTTCTGAACTGCCAAAGCACTGCGATGCAGCACAGCCAGGGTGCTACCCCACTGCAATAGTCGTGTTTGCTTGGCATCGACACCAACACGTGTCCTCTTTAATCGACCTGAAGATGCAGTTTGTCGCAAGACACTATCTGGCACACTGCTGCAAAGGCCCACCAGCCAGTATGCGTGCTCAGGCAGGGTGCTCAGCATGGCTTGCTGCCATGGCTCCTGCACACCTGTGCTTGCTGTGTGCTCGAGCCAGTCCCAAGGAGTAAATAAGGTATTCTTCAGATGTGTGTCTGTGACCTGTGTCGATTCGTTAGCCTCAGTCAGCTTGCTGTCTGCATTGAACTGCCTACCATGCTCGCCTACAAGCTGTGCTAGCCCCTGCTCAAACGAATCTGACTGCAATTCCAAGATACTAGGCTGCAGTAGGGCAGGCTGCACGCACAGCTGTCGCAGTGCTTCATCGATGCGATGTGCACATCCGCTTCTGTCATCATGTGCCATGTGCAGCATGTAAATGTCTGGAGAGTGTACCAGGGGCAGTGCAAAGTACATGAGTTCCTGGAACTGTGCACTAAACTGCTGATGTGAGCTTCCACCTGTGCTGACGGCTATCTGTGCTGCAGTCTGCAGCAACGTGGTGCATGCCTTGGTAAGCAACTCAGGAAGCAGGCTCTCTACATGCATCGAGGCATGTGGCATGGCACGCACGCAAAGACTGCACAGTGTTAAAACTGGGCCTAGAAGTGCGTGGGTGTTGCCGGAGGTGAGCAGCAGTAGGTACTCTCCGCAGGAGCGAAGACACTCGTTGCTGCTGCTGGGTGCAGCCCGAGCAGCATCCTTACCCGCACTCACGATGGCCCTCGTTGCAGCCTGTAGCGATCTCATCTGCAATCAAATGTACTGTTGTGACGCACAGTGCAGAGGCCCGGCGAACTGGTATGCATGCCCGCTCTATGAAGGGCACACACCTCACACCATTCTGCTGAGAACGCTTCGAGAGCAGCCCACAGCTGCAGAATAGGGTTATCCTGTAGCTGAAGTTCTGTAGTGGAGCTGCTGAAGATGTCCAGGATCCATTTGCGACCCGAGACCTTTGCTTGAGTGAACAATCTTGGTGGACACTCATCAGCTGCTCCAGCAGACGAAGCGTACAAGTGCACGAGATGTTTGCACATATTGTCAACTTGAGTGGTTGAGACATCCCGGCTGTGGACGATGCTCATTACCTCAGAGGCATGGTCAACACACTGAGAGCTGTGGGGCAGCACCGAGGCTGCCACACCATTCTGGTCATTCTGAGGGCAAACTGCAGACATGACGTCACACACAGCTTACTAATTGACTGGAAAGGCTACTTCATTGTACATGCGCGACTGCTTGCGGACTGACGCGCGGAATACAAACAGGCGCCACTGTCGACCAACGTCCGCAGTCCCAGCTGCACCCAGTTACGCAGTGGGGCACGAAAACATGAACCCATATAGCATTATATCGTGCCAGGCTTGCCATACTTCACCGTGCTCAGAAATCTCTCCTGAACGGTGAATTGGCCACATGCATGAGTTGTGGGTGGCCTGCTCATTAATGATCATTGATTTCTCAACCTTGAGAAGCCTGTGCCTCGGGGGGTCTAGCAAGTATCAGTTTCAGTGGCATGCTACAACTGCTAGGTGCGCTCCCGGAGCTTCTGGTGGTATGCAGCCGTGTGCAGCATTCCTCTGCGCAGCGAATGCTGAGGGGGGTGCTTGCAGGGATGTCTCCCCTGACGTCTACTGTGAGATAGGCACCAGATCCAGCCAAGGTGAGACAAAATACACCCTGTATTGTTCCATGCTGCTAAGATAATGCGAGTTGCCAAACACGCCTGGTGTGCGCGTCAAGTACACAAGCCGTACACTGGATTACACTCACCGGACAGCGAATAACTTGGTACATGCCGGGTCACAAGCCCCGCTGCTGCAGTACCAGCACCCTTCACTGTTATTATTTTCTCCGCAAGCTTTGAGGAAGTGCCGCACTTTTCCAGCACTCTTTTCTTTGCAGGACCTAGAGTGCACCTGTGAGACAAGTGCATGAGTCGACTCCTGGTGCTGCGGTGTCCACCAGACCCATCAGACAGCGGTCAAGGGCCGGAAGGACACTAGTATCCTTGTCCAGCAGGAACTCGTGTCGCGGGATGTGGGGAGAGGGAAGAAACAGCCTCCCGGACGGGAGCGTCAACAGGTCAGGGTCACTTGGAGAACAGTTATTATTTCGGCAGAACGCTCCTTTTAGGGGGTGGTACACAGACCAATTCATGATTTTCTGATGCATTTCCGATTTCCGGGGTTATGTCCGATCAAAACAACTAACTATTTCGGCACAGGACGATTAATCGGCACTAAAAGCTACCCTGACATGTTTCAGTTGAGGCTGAACAGCTGGTGTGCAGCACATGCTTCGTACAGTTCACAAGTATACCCAGAAACCCGCACAAGTTTGTGGCTTGCTAGAAACCAGCAGCTCGGCAGATCGACCAGTAGTCTGGCACATCCATTTGCTCAGATCAGTGTTACATATGAACAAATGAAGCCTTGCACTTCCGCGATTCCTGATGCAACACAACTTGCCAAAGACCCGCGACACACGAACATCTACTTGCCAGCTTGCTTGGCAAGCATGGCCATCCTGGCACCACGTCGACCAGTGGTCTTGGTGTGCTGGCCCTTCACCTTCAGGCCCCAGTAGTGACGCAGACCCCTGCAACAGCACATAGGATCGGTGCATGACAAATACAACGAAAGGAATTGACTCCATGGAGCTGGTCTGAAGGAATATCTCGAAGGCTGCACATAATTGCATCACTGACCTACTGTGTGAACACATGTACGCACCAAGCTACAAGATTACGACAAAACCCCCTAAAGCTGATTCCTTGCAGCACGATGATGCGAGTATGTGGTCATGTTTCAACTGTCAGGCAATGGGAGTGGTCACCTGTGCACGCGGGCCTTCTTCATTCTCTCAAAGTCTTCTCGCCACTTGTTGTCCATCGTAGACGCTGTAACTTGTGAGTAAGAACCGTCCTTGTAGTCCTGTACAGACGATATCACAGTCAGGTACAGGTGTGCGGTACAACTTCCACTAGTATGCTTCCACAAGAAGGCAAGCGCTATCGGAGCACAGAACAGATAGACATGGCTTCTGAGCCCAGTAAACATTACTTAAAACCACATTGGTTCACAAATCTGGCGCTGCAGACTACAAGATCCATGCGGTGGAATACAGCGCGTCAAAGTGCACGACCAAGCGCACCTTCTGCCTGTTCAGAAACCAGTCAGGCGTCTTGTAGGCACGAGGGTTGGATGTGATAAGCATCAGGTTCTCAATGTCCTCTGCAGAGCACTCGCCTGCGCGCTTCTGCATGTTCACCTCTCCCTTCTTGCACGCAAAGTTCGAGAAGCGGCGTCCAATACCACGGATGTTAGTCATGGCATACATGATTTTGTTCCTGCCATCGACGTTGGTGTTCAGAATACGCAGAATGTGCGTGAAGTGATCAGGCTGGATCAAGGTACCCATGGCTGCTACCTTATCACGACGCACCCACGAACTGCCAAAAGAGGGAGAGTTGCGGGTGCCCTGATTCTTTACAGGATGCAGTGGTTGGTGATCGGACCCAAGTTGTGATGGCCGCCGCCAAATGTGAAGAGGTGGCGTGCCGCGCCTCACGCGCCTCGGGAACATTTTCAGCCGTGTGCATTCGCCACTTAGTGGAATGGCAAAAGGTCTTGCACACACGTGCATCAGAAGACTGAAATTGAGATTACGAAGCTGTCTGATGTGCTGCATGCAATTTGAGGTGTTGCCTTGATTTGCGAGAGGTCTCCATTTCTTTCAGCTTCACTTGGTTGTACCAATTGCACCAGTCACACTACGTTTCATGCCCACAAACCATGGCAACCTTGACAGATGCATTCTTAGCTGATCTTGATGCACTTTCTGATGGGGATGAGCAAGCTCCAAAGGAGGAGAACTTCGCCCAAGATGAGAAGGTGCTTCTCTTAGACTGTGCTATTCACATAATCTCTGGAAGCATGTGCTGCTTCTTATAACTGTTCTGTTTCCTGTGCTGCTGCGCTTTCTGCGATGCAATCTCACAGCACGTTTGCGCAATGTTCTTGCAGAGGTGCAGGGCACTGATTTCATTGACATTGATGGATTCAAGACCGACGACATCCATGTCATTGCTTCCTTGTCAAGTGCTGCAAAATATCAAAATACGCTCCAGAAAGTTGACGACGAGGTGGCACGCAACGGGGACAACCTGCCTGAGGCATGGGCAGGGCCCTCTGAAGCTGACCCAGTTTACAGGCTGATCGTAGCGTGCAACGAGTTGGCGATGGGAATTGACGACGACATCATTACGACGCACAGCTACATAAAACAAAAGTGCTGTTTTCACTTCTGGCATTGTGCAATGGAAGGGTGCTGACACATGCACTGGCTTGTACACTGGCTTTCTACACTGGCTTGTAGAAATCTCCAACTGCACCAGACGCATGATTTGCACGTGATGTCATTTTCCAAGCCAGTCTTTTGGTTGACAGATTTTGTGAGCGTTCCAGCAGTGGTAGCATTGCATTGAGCGCACCTCGTGTGGCAATGCAGGTACAAGAAGAGGTTCCCGGAACTAGAAGGGCTTGTACTCGACCCGCTGGCTTATGCACGGGTTGTGGAGCGCATCGGCAACGAGGAGAGCGTGATTGACATAGACTTAGAAGATATTGTTCCTCGAACAGTGCAGATGACAGTGTCTGTATCCGCTGCCACCACAGACGGCCAGCCATTGCCACCCGAGGAGCTGAACAGGGTAATGGCAGCATGTAAGCTTGCCCAGACGCTAGACTCAGACCGTGTCAAGCTGCAGAGGTTTGTGGGGTCCCGCATGTCCCTCGTGGCGCCAAACCTGTCCGCGGTGTGCAGCGCAGAAGTGGCAGCCAAGCTTGTAGGTGCTGCTGGTGGACTGCTACCTCTCAGCACGATGCCTGCATGCAACATTCAGGTCAGCGATCTGTCTCAGGACCTGTCTTCTGTCTTAACCTTGCCTTGTGACTTCCTACTCAACTTCCTGTGCTCTGCAAGGTTTGCCACTTTACATGCAGTGCTCTGTATAATTGCACCCCTCATAACATCCAGTGCTCTGTAAAGGTTCACACCGAAGTACATCAAGTGCTCAGTACAGAGTGTAACCGCGAGAGAGTGTGACTGGCATTATATATGGTGCTCTGTTGGGTGAAAGATACATCGATAGTGGCGCGGCACATTAGCACACCAAGCGCAAAGGTCTAGGAGCATCCAAGAAGGTAACCACGGCTCTGTTGGGCATGTGTGTGAGTGGGAGAGAGAGTGATAGCATCCATGGCTGTTGCCATCGGTGGCGTGGGTGTGAGGCAGGATCTGCATGCAGGTGCTGGGTCAAAGGAAGCGAATAAATGCTGGGCTAAGCAGTGTCAACGTGGGCGCAAACCAAGGGTTTGTTTCAGGCTGCCCCATGGTCACCACACTGCCGCCTGCATACCGCAAGAAGGCTGCGAAGCTAGTGGCCAACAAGGTGGCCCTGCTCGCACGATACGACGCCTACGGCACAAGCAGTGCGCAGTCGGGGGATGAGGGGCAGCGTATGAGGGACGCGATGACCAAAACCATAGAGAAATGGATGGAGCCACCGCCTGCAGCGATAATTAAGCCATTGGCGAAACCAGATGCCGTGTCCAAGAAGAAGAGGGGAGGTGCGAGGTACAGGAAACAGAGGGAGAAGATGGCTGCCACAGAGATGATGAAGCAGGCCAACAGAATGCAGTTTGGGAAGGCTGAGGAGGAGTATGTAGACGGCGATGAAATGTTTGGGCTGGGAATGCTGGGCAAGGATGGACACGGGAAGCTCAAGGTGATGCAGGCTGCAAGCAAGATCACCAAGCGTGAGAAGCTGTTGCAAAGGGCGGCTAATGGCATCACTGGGGGCAAAGGCCCAGGCGGAGCCATGTCGGGCACCCAGTCCAGCCTTGCGTTTTCGCATGTACAGGGCATTGAGTTAGAGAACCCGAACAAGGAAGAGGAACAGATAGCTGACGTGGGGGGGCAGCGTTCTGGCACAGAGAGTTACTTCTCTGAGCTGTCAGGGTTCAAA
This sequence comes from Ulvella scutata, assembly GCA_032359135.1. NCBI lineage: Eukaryota > Viridiplantae > Chlorophyta > Ulvophyceae > Ulvales > Ulvellaceae > Ulvella > Ulvella scutata. The sequence goes on from JAUMHD010000005.1 coordinate 169,744, forward strand.
ACGTTCAGAAAATTGACATGAATTCTCTTGTTGAATGGGATACAAAGTGAGATCTAAAGTGTGACGTCCAATACACATGTTGATCTTTGTTGTAATTCTGGCAGATGCATTTGATTTTGGTGCCTCTGCGCTTGCATCGCATTCAAAGCAGGATTGACCGCACGTCGTACTTACTGGCTGGCTCGCTGCGTGCAATACGCTCTTAAAAACAAAGCTGGCATGAAAATCTGCGCTCCCAAAAACCAATCGTTTTTGCTGGAGGATGGAGATTCCCCGCTGGAGCCGGAAAAAGAATTGAAACTTAAACATTAGGCACAAGCTTATTCTTTACAAACCGGAAAGGTAGTAAATAGGCATGAACCCAAATAGCCAAAATCAGCTAACACAAAACATCCACCACTTCACTCGAATGGCACAACAGCACCATCACGAAACTTAAACATTAGGCACAAGCAATGTCGGCGGCATGATGTGCGAACAATGTCCTCATTCCTGCGGTCCGACGAGACACTGAAATACTGCCTCCTTAACTAAGCGCTGCAGCGGCCTGTACGTGCTTGTAGGCATGAGAGTGCTGGTTGGGCTCCTTCAAATCAAAACAACAGATTTCAAGAGTTCTCCCTGCCAAAGCCAGGCTGCGTGAAGAACGATTGAAAAAGGAAGTGTTTTCCTCGTTTCACACTCCTGCGCTTCTGCTGTATCATCAGCAGCTGCTTCCGCCAAGATGGACGGGTCACCAGTGCACGACAGCTCCGCCACACCAGGCTCTGTACCTATCGACATTAGAAGCCGTAATTTTGACAGCTCCTTCATCCATGGAAGCAGTGTTGGAAGTCTTAGGGGTCGCCAGATAGAGCTTCCGCATGGCAGCATCGGCACCGCCGAACGGCACAGCGTGAGCAGAGATGCTCTCTTCGACCCTGCTCACGACAGGTTTCCCCTAGACTTCTTCAACGAGGTGTGTGTTCATCTGCACACCATGTTATCGAACACAGCGCCTGTAAGCTGGCTCACGCTCACGCAAACAGAGCACCAGTATTCACACACCAGCTCACTCACTGCCTGCAAGCTGCCTCCCAGGATGGTCTAACGTACGCAGAGCCCCCGTTTTTAATCACTTACGTGGACTGCACGCTCACCAGGCATGCTGCGCAGGAGGAAGCAAGGCTGGACATGTCGCCCAGCCAAGGCTCCACAAGAGTCTCGTTCTCAAGGTACTCCTCAGGGCCGCACGACCCCATGGCTCACGACCCCCACACAGCATCAGCTGCCACGCATCAACACCCGCAAATAACCACCCCCTTGCTGCCAACCGAAACCCTGGCACCCACACCCACACCCGGAGGAGCTCAGGCTCAGAGCAAGCTGCAGGAACTAACCGATGCGTTTGTCATCGGCATGATCAACACCATCGCTGCAGTACCCTGCAATCTTGCGTACGTCACGATCATGTTCCCATCCAAGCGCTTTGCGGCGGTCATGTGCCCTCTAGCGAGGCTCGCCTTCCTAAGCTCTGCAGTGCACCAGGTGACCATGAGCTTCTTCAGCACGCTGCCCTTCGCGATAGGCCAGGTTCAAGACGTGGGGTTGATATTTCTGTCGGCCATGTCCACCAGTGTCGCGTCGCTGGTGACCGCAGACCCAGCCGCGGACGCCGCAGAGCAGGGCAGGGTGGACCGTGTGATGGTCACCACCACGCTGGTGGCCATGGCGCTCGCCACGTGCCTCACAGGCCTGCTGCTGATGCTGGTCGGGTGGTGCGCATCCACGCTTACTGCGATGATAATTTGCATGCATGCATGTATTACTCTTGCCTCCATGCATGTACGCATCCACGCTTACTTCCATGCATGTACGTATTCGCGCTTACTTCAATGAGTATTTCCATGCATGTATGTACCCCCGCTTACTTCAATTGAATTAAATGAGTACTTACTTCCATGCATGTATGTATATCCTTGTCCCTCGATGCAGCATGAGTGCTCAAGCACGCTCCCACGTGGCTGAACACCACTGGCGCCCACTGCGAGATGCCGGCATGCATGCGTCCACACTCTTCACCAAAAGAATCCAAAGCAAAACCTGACCTAGGATGTGGGATATCCTGAACGCATCCATTCTGTACATGCGTGTCATGCACAGCGATGACCAGCATCGCTAAACTTCCAAGGGCACACACCTTGGAACTGGTCCCAAATACTCAAACTTTGTCTTGGCCCCCAGGGCCGCATTGCTTGGTGGCGCACATCCGTTTGTTGCGCATATGTTTTGCTTTGGTTTCTGTCTACCTATCCACTGGAGGATAGCCGTTCTGTTTTAGGTTTTGTCTACCTAGCCGATACTGGAGACAAATGGGCATGTTCTGCAGGAGGAAGTGGGCGGGCATGATCGCCTACATCCCTCAGCCAGTGGTGGCAGGCTACCTGGGCTATGTGGGGTACTTCTGCCTCGCAGCTGGAGCGGCGCAGTCCTCAGGAAAGGTGGTGACGACGCTGCCGACGTGGGGGGCCATCTTCCAGGCCGACTGCATCGTCCGCACCGCCGCCGGCTTTGCCAGCTTCCTGTTCATCTACTTCACCATCCGCTTCTGGAAGCATCCGCTGTGCATGCCGATAGCCATGTGTGCGGTGCGCGCTGTGGTCGCGCGTGTGCGCTGTTGGTTGTTTTGCTGTGGCAACTTTGCGAGTCGTGTGCTGCTCTTGCGCCCAGGGGTTTAGTTAAGGGATGGGGAAAGACTAACTATGTCAGCCAAAAGATTTTAAGTAATTATTTCGGGGGATATTACATGCAACAGTTCATGCTTTTCCGGGGTGGCCACGATAGAAGTTAATTAAGTTGGCTGACAGTGGCTGACAAGTTGTCAATAACGATACCCCTGCTTGCGCCCCCCCCCCCCTCCCCCACGATCACCAGTGTCGTGTCATTTGTCAGGTCACGCACCTGAGAGATATTCCCAACCATTCAGGATTGCTCTATCCAACTAAGCGACACTGGTGATCAATGCCCCGGGGGGCGG
>JAUMHD010000005.1:173928-261998 GCA_032359135.1 Ulvella scutata
TACCAATGATCACGTAACAATTCCATGCCCGCCCCCCCCCCCCCCCCCCCACACACACACAGAATTGCTGTACCCTCTTGTTGTTGCAACACACTCACAGTGACATCGCACGCTGCAGACCGGGAAGCACCTTGCCGTTGAGCGCCTCAGTGAGGCTCATCCCCTCCTGTTGCTCACACATGCGTGCACCTTTCTGTGCATGCAGTGCTTACCTGCTGCCAGAGCTGTTGCATCTGTGAGCACTGACCCCGCTGGGGAAAAACTGTGAGGTGTGTATCAAAGCGGTAGGCTGCCTGGCACCTGACCAGCAGCGGCACCAGCAATGGACAGAGCCTGCACAGCAATCGTGATGGCAGGTGCCGGAACAGACCCCTCCGCAGTGCCGAGGGGTGTGCATGGAGGCGTGGCGGAGGGGGTCTGAAAGGGCGCTCCACATGGACGTAAGTGTGTGAGAGTCATGGTAAACTGACGTGGGGCAGGTTGCTGAGGATTCCATAGTGTGCAACATTGAGGGGGGGGGGGGGGCATGTGGGGCACGACGCTGCAGGAGCCTGGTGCATCTGAGCAACTGTTGCTGGCATCACCTGTAACGGCTACTCACAGCTGTAGCTTGCTAGGCATGGCTCTTATCTCCACGGGGACCCAACGGAACATGAGTGACCTGTTGAGTTTACGGAGGAGCCTGTCACAGGATGGCAGAGCGGGGTGTGGTGCTTGAACCTCTCAGCAGGTGGGCAACTCTTTTCGAGCGAGCTTGATTTCTCCACTTCTTTTCTTTTATTCCTACCTTGCTGGGTTTGTAGGATCGTCTGCTCCCCTGTACGCATGTAACGTGGCTGTGTGCGGTGCATGCAGATTCATGCGCGCGAAGTGCAAGGGATTGGAGCTTCGCTCTCTCCCCACCTATCCAAAACTTATGGGCTCTTGATATGCAGCACACAGTTTACTGGACCCATTTGGGCTGGACGTGGGAATTTTGTGTTGCATCACGAAGACTCGCTGCAACATTGGGTCGGTGCCCAGAGTTCCGACAGCACCATGGTACTGGTGGGCGTGTTAGCCCTTCAGGGATCCTTTCAAGAACACATAGAAGTACTTAAACGCATTGGCGCGAATGCGGTGGAGGTACGCACGACGGAGAGCCTGCTACAGTGCGACGGCCTCATCATCCCTGGTGGCGAGTCTACCACCATGGCTCGTATCGCAAACAGTACCGGCATGCTGGAAGCTCTGAAAGATTTTGTGATAATTAAGAAGAAGCCGGTGTGGGGTACATGTGCTGGGCTCATTTTCCTAGCCGAGTCTACAGAAGGTGTGCTGACGTTGCTGTTCTCTGCGGAGCAGCTCCTCGCCTCCTTCACTTCACGCAAATATTATTACTTCAGTGAATGGTCCATCACAGGTATGTTGCATGCGGTATTGAAATTTACGATGGCATGTAATTGAATGACCACATACCCTTCGACCTGTGTGAATGCCTGACAAGTACTCTAACCACAGGTGCCAAGCAAGGAGGGCAGACGCTGCTGCAGTGCATGCCGCTGCATGTGAGCAGAAACTTTTTCGGGGCTCAGATAGCATCCTTCGAGCAGGAGCTGCCCGTGCACCAGTGTCTGGCTGAGTTTGGCGGTGATGCAACATACCGGGCAGTTTTCATCAGGGCCCCCGCCATCCTCAGTGTAGACGAAAGCAAAGTTACCGTACTCTCCAAGTACACTCTTACTGACAGTGATAGGGAGCGGTCTGGCAGGCAGGATGTGATTGTCGCAGCCAGATGTATGCACATGTTGGCAACGGCTTTCCATCCTGAGCTCACAGAAGACGACCGGTGGTGCGCCCCCTGCACCCCTTGCAGCTCTCCAACACAGAACGTTGCTCCCTTGTTTCAATTGCAGCTGCCTGTGCTGTGCAGGCACAAGCTGTTCATCAGCATGGTCCCTGAGCGGCAGCGGAGAGATGCGCATGGTGCGCCTGCGCTGGCGACACTGCAGGCTCCTGTGAGCTTGCCAGCGCCCCTGCCTGTGTTTGGAAGCGTGCATCCATGTGCGTGACAGCATGTGCCCACCACAATGTGTGCCATGACCAGCTGCTGCGCGCTGGCTACCTGGCCAGTGGCATAGAATTCTGCCACCCACTTGCAGCAGATGTGGACTGCAGACTGCCACTTGGTGGATTGGCCACCAGCAGCGAGGGGACGGGCGCATGATGAAGGCGTACAACTGCCGTTGTGTTGACGTGGGGCCACCAGAGTACCTACAGAGCCTGTCTGTTGGAGTGGAGGCACACTATCGACAGCCCAGAGGGTGTTGATGGTGCACCGCGCTAGAAGGGGGCACGGCTGCAAGCCTAAAGGGCTATCTAGCAGGAGACTCCGTTGATGGGCTGCACAGTAACAATGTTGGACATGTTTCAAACGTAGCAGAATCAGGTCCACAATGCACACCTTCACATCATTGTAACGAGATTCATACACCGTGTTATAGCAGTGATGGTTACCTCTGACGAGAACAGGGACACGAGTTTGCAGCTGTGTTGGTTTGTGGTCAATGCACCGACTTCCGGGTGCATCGACTGTCTGCATCCTGCATCTACAGCATGTTGGTGTCTTGGAGGAATGCACATCTGCAAATATGGTTCAAGGTCGGGACCTCTTAGCGGGGGCAGCTTGTGAGTACACTGCTGTTCAGTTCCAGACCCGCATGGAGCCCAACTGAGCACGCAATGCATGGAAAATACAAGCTCCGGTGCTGCAGCATGGTACTGCACACACCAGGAAGAAGTTCCATATATATGCACCTAGAAACTGGCAGTCGCCGTAGGCGATGCTGTGTTTGCAAGCGCAGTGTTGCACCTGGCGCCGTCCAGCGCATTTCGTGCTGCAGCTCGTAACTCTACCTTTGAGCTGATTATTTAAGTGCAATTTCTACAGTTGCAAGGTCCATTCGCTTCTCTTCTTCGAATTCTTGTTCCTTGGAATGAGACTTTTGATTCAATCACGCTGCGACAAGCACGCTGCTCCGTAGACGTTCGAAGTCTGTCCGCAGCAACAGTTAGGCAGAGCTAAGTGAGCTATTCTGTAATAGCATAATACAAATGTTTGGCGGGGTAAGTCTTCCTTGTTCTCGGTGAGTGACGGATGATCAGAGCTGAACGTGTTCAAACCCAGCCTTTCCAGTAGCGTGTTCACCAAGCCAGACTTGAAAGAACCAAACAATTATCCGCAATTTTGTCGCACAGGGATTTGGAAGCTTGGCTTCCTCTTCGGCGTTCGGCGCTCCAGCCCAGCCAGCGCCGGCCTTTGGGGTGTGTTCATTGCTTCTTGTGTATCCCAAGTGCCGTTACTTAGCATCACCGTATAGATTGCTGCTCTGATGCGCTCTGATCGCTCCCGTGATTTGCAGGCACCTGCATTTGGTGCAGCCCAAACTGGCAATAGTGCTTTTGGAGGAGGCTTCGGGCAGCCTGCTGCCGCCACGCCACCTTTGGGAGGTGAGAATACTTCTAATAAGTGCTGTGATAGCATCCCTGGCGTGTCGTGTGTTACAAGCATTGGCATTGGCAACACGTTTGTTGTGCAGGTGGTGGTCTGTTTGGGACTCCACAACCACAGCAACAGCAGAGTGTGTTCGGGCAACCACAGCAGGCACCAGGCACCGGTATGTTCGGGGCACCAGCCTCACAGTCCTCGGTCTTTGGGCAGCCAGGCGTCTCAGCTTTTGGAGCCACACCAGCAGTGGGAGGCCTTGGTGCGTTGCAGCCACAGCAGCCACAACAGCCACAGCAGCCGAACCCGCAACTTGGATACCCCACAAACGGCCAGGGCAGTCGAGTAGTTCAGTTCCAGCCTGAAACTGTGAAGCAAGCTGACCAGACACAGCAGTTCAGGCATATCAGCACCATGTCACAGTATGCTGACAAGAGTGCAGAAGAGCTGCGATTTGAAGACTACATGGCTAACTGCAAAGGGCAGCCCGGCAGCCAGCCTTATCCCTCTGTCCATCCGAGTAAGGTTGGTGTGTCGCAGACAGGTGTGCTGCTGAGTGAACAGCGTGCACCGTTCCATTCCTCTCACACTGTATGCATGAAGTGTTTCAAGCTTAAAGCGTCCTGCATGTTGCCTTGTTATGGCGAACGAACACACAGAGCTACCTTCCATGGTGGCAGACTGCACATCAATGGTGGGGCGCTTCGGTGAGCTTGCATGCCTGCTTGGGGCCTGGTCTGCCACTCTTGCTTGGAATTCCCAATTGAATGCGTGGGTGTATTGCAGGCTCTGTGTTTGGAGCCGCCCCTGCTACAGGTGGATTCGGCGGTGGGCAGGCAGGCTTTGGGCAGGGGTTCGGCAACACTGCGTCTGCTTTCGGGGCAACCTCAGCTTCGGCTTTTGGTACTCCAGCAGCTTCACAGTCTCTTTTTGGCACCCAAAATTCCACACCCAGCTTGTTTGGTGGCCAAGCACAGTCCCAGCCTGCCTCGATTTTCGGTAGCCAGGCGCCGACCACAGGCTTTGGTGCGCACTCTCACCAGTACTAGAAGCCAAGTTGTGGGATCCTTGTGTGTCTCTCGGTGTGTTAAAACTGTACGATGCTGTGTGCAGGTGGTGGTGCAAGTGCGTTTGGTCAGACGCAATCAGCCTTCGGTTTTGGGCAACAGCAGCAGCAACAGCAGCAAGGCCTGGGTGGAGGCGCATTCGGAGCGCAGTCATCTGCTAGTTTATTTGGCCAGTCGCAGCAGCAGAACACTGCCTTTGGGCAGAACACTGCCTTTGGGCAGAAGAATCTGTTTGGGCAACAGCAGCAGACAGGCTCCCTCTTCAACACCATGTCAGGCTCTTCCACCTTCGGAGCCGCCTCGTCAGCATCCATTTTCGGTCAGCAAGCAAGCCAGCCAGCCTTTGGCTCCGGATTGAAGCCTGCCACGGCATTTGGTACGCCAAGCGCATCACCATTCGGCCAGGCGCCGCAGCAACCAGCCGCAGGCAGCATCTTCGGTACCCCTGCTGCCAGCTCTCCAAGCATGCTTGGCGGCGGGGGCGCGTCCTCTCCATCACTGTTCGGCCAGAGCTCCGCGTCAGTGTTTGGTCAGATGCCAGCTGCGACCGGAGGGCTGTTTGGGCAGCAGCCGGGGGGAGGCTTCAAGCCGGCAGGTGGCGGAAACCTCTTTGGATCGGCGCCCTCCCTGTTCGGCAGGCCCGCCGCGCAGTCCTCAGCGTCCCTCTTCGGCACCACCGCACCAGCCGCAGGCGCCTTGTTCGGGCAAGCGTCCACATCAACGATGTTTGGGATGTCCTCTCCCTCCCTGTTTGGCGGTGCGTCGGCGCCGAACCAGGGGAACAGTCTGTTCGGGAACGCCATGGGCCATCCAGGTGTGCAGCAGGCGGCCATGGCCCCTGTGTCACCTGCGGTGCCTGGCCGTGTGCCGTACGGGGCACTTCCCACCGTTCCCAAGGTGCCAGAAATGCGGAGCGGCATTGCAGCGTCTGCGGTCTCGCGCAGCGTCGCTGTGCCGCCGCCTGTTCTGTTTCGCCCCAAGCTGCGCATGTCCACACCAGTGCGCCCACCCAAGACAGCGGTGACCCCTCCTAGCACTGACACGCAGATTTCAAGGCGATCGCCTTCAATATTCAAGATCACTTACCGTGACCCAGGCCTCGTGATCCATACCCCGCTGCCCTCCACCAATTCAGCGTCCTCCGGGCCTGCCGCTGCAGAGAGCATCCCCACCTCCCCCGCGTTCGTCAGCCCCTCTGTGCGCGGCAGTCCCAACTTCACAGCTGCCATCACGCCCGAGATCCAGCCTGCCAACGGCACCAGCAGCGCAGGCGCGGGGCCCAGTAGCATGCACCTCATGAGCGGCTCCCAACCGGAGGCCTCGGGCGTGCCCGCCTCCCCACCAGACCCCACTGCCGCCTCCCCGACCGTCCCCTCAGCGGCCGCCAAGCTGCCGACCCTGCCAGACGGGTGGTGGGTGAAGCCCCCGATGGAGGAGCTCGCCGCGATGGTGGCCAGGAGCCCTGCAGCACTGAAGAGCGTGGACCGCTTCACCATCGGCCAGTCTGGCGCGGGCTCGATCATGTACCTGGAGGATGTGGACATCTCCGGCGTTGACAGCTTTGACGATATCTTCCAGTTCTGGCCCGGCGCGGTGTCCGCATACTACGAGGGCTGCCCGGTCGCCAAGCAACCGGTGGGCCGCGGCGTGAACCGCGCGGCTCGCGTTCAAGTTGAGCTCTCACGCAAGCAGATGAGCAAGCTTGTGACCCGCGAAGCCTGCTACTCCAGTGAGGAGTACCTCAGCCAGCTCAAGCTGCGCCTGAAGGCTCTGAGTGCCAAGATCGAGGCCACGTTCATCGACCTGCAGGTCAAGGGCACCAAGCGGGCTATGTGGATCTTCGAGGTGCAGCACTGGAGCAGGTAAGCGCCCGCCTCTGCAGCACGCCACCCGCCCATGCGCCCGTTCTTGTTGTTAGTAGTGCGGCTCGTCACTTGCGGCTGCTCATGCATGATGCTGTGTGGTTGGTCATGCAGTGCCTGTGTGCGGCCCGTGGGCGGCATCCTGTATGCTGTAGTAGAAACATTCTTCTGCCAAGCATGTAGCTGATCAATGTTTACTGCTGTGTTGAAACGTGTGGTGTGCTGCGGAGATTGTCTCAGCTTCAGCAGCAGAATAGTTGCTTGTTCCTAGGTGGATTGTAACAAGGCCTCGCTCCGCTGCTTGTGTCCGCTGCTGCTCATAAAGCATTGTCAACATGTCTTGAACACACACACACACACACACACACACACACACACACACACACACACACACGCATGCGCTGTGTGGAGACCAGAATTCGATTCGTATGGGGGCCATTTGACCGAAATGGTGGATTTCCGTGCACTTTACTGTTGCGCCTTGCTGGTTGGGTGCTTGACCAGCAGTTGCCTCCTCCGCTTGTACAGAGGCTTCGTATGGAGGCACGCTGCCAGTTCCAGCCGCGTGCCGGGGGCCCTCAAGGCAGCCAATCAGTCACTGACGCGTGCCTGCAGGTATGGGCTGCCGCAGGAGTACTGCGACGATGACGACTCCGACGATGACATGGAGCTCCTGCCACTGCCAGACAGCAGGCAGGAGAACGAAGGCACACCCAACATCCCCTTTCTTCCTCGGCAGCAGCCTGGTCCAGACCCCAAGCAAACGAGCGGCGCGGGGCCCAGCGGCATGGCTGCGCCCGCAGACAGCTACCAAGTGGAGTCTGAGGGCGCCGCCTCCGAGGCGCTCGACCAGCACGAGTCACGGTTACACATTGCCCCCATCCCACCTGTGCCCTCCTCGTCGCCCCTGCGAGCCGCTCTGATGCCCCTGCAGCCACTGCGCGACCGCATGCCTGCCTCCGTCACCCACCTGAGCCCCCCGCTCAGTGCGGAGCATGCTCTTGCTGTGCCTCCAAGCGCCCACGCACCGCTGGCAGGCGGCGCGGCACACAGTGGCGCTCTGTGGATGCAGCCTCGCCGGCCCCTGCAAGTCATCTGCCAGGCCAGCAGTGCGGATAACTCCCCTCTTGCTGACTCATCATCTCCATGGGCGAGCCGCGCCATGCATGAGCGGCAGCCAGTTAAGGAGAGTGACGCGACGTTGCCAGGGCGCGCGTCAGCGGCTGCCATGCTGGTGGACGTCGGAGCGGTCATGAGCTCCACCAGGCGGGCGGGCATCTCCCTGCAGGGCCACGTGGCGCATGTGGCGCACACGCGCAGCGGCTCGCAAGTGAACGCCACAGTCCTACTGCACAAGCTTCAGCCCGGTGCAATTCTCGCAGACAACATGCGCGTAGCCACCAAGACCACCGTGTCTGCAGTCTGCGACGCTCTCCGCCAGCGTGCTGACGCGCTGCTGGCCGTGCATGCTGAGCACAGCACCCCTGTAGACGCGGGTCAGGTGCAAGATGAGGCAAACGATGACGAGGAGATGCAGGCGCCCTCACCGCCCACCCCGCAGCCAGCAGCGGACAGCAGCGTCCCGCTTCTGCAGTTCCAGTGCACTGCGGCCTCCATGCCGTGCAAGGCGCTGCAGCAGGCCTGCACCGCAAGCTTGCAGGGGCTGCGGGGAGGTGCCGCGGAGCAGGCCACTGGCTTGAGAGATGCGACGCAGGCTCTGGGCCACACCCTGGGCCTCACGCAGCGCCTGTTCTGCACCCTTGAGCCTGCTGATGGCTCGCAGGCCGCGGGCGGGGAGGCGGGCGGCGTGCATGCGCTGCTGGCTTCGCAGCGCAAGCGCGAGGTGTCCGCGTGGCTGGAGGACAAACTAGAGTCGGAGGTGGCCAGCTCCATTGCCGAGGTGCGCGCGACGCACAGTTGCGTGGCTGCTCTGTGGTTGCTCTGGACTGCATAATCTGTGTGCTAGGTGCAAACATCCCCCGCATGCTGCACTGGAAACTGCACAAGTTTGCTGCAGGTGACATCGTCAGGGCAGGGCATGCAAGCAGCAATCGTGGAGCTGCTATCCGCAAACGATGTTCATGGCGCAGCTGCAGTGGCGGTGCAGTGCGGGCTGCCCAGGCTAGCCGCGGTGCTCTGCAGCGGGGGGCTCTCGGGCACAACAAGATCTTTCTTGGCCCGGCAGATTGCCGCACCAAACGGGCTTCCATCATGGCAAGCTTTCCGCTTCTTTGATACAGTGAAGCCTCTCATGCCCCCAGCAGTTGCGGCGGTGTACAAGCTGCTCGCGGGCGACCTCTCCGCCGCGCTGCCGCTGCTGGCCGCCCGCCGGCTGTCCTGGCAGCGGCTGTTTGGCATGTGCCTGTGGTTCAGCTGCGGGCCCGAGCAGCCTCTCAGAGCTGCTCTGCAGAGCTTCAACAGCGTGCAGCAGGGCGCTCACAATGCATGCGAGGGCATGATGGCCCCCCACGTGCCTCTGCCGCTGCCCGCCCACCTCGCACGCGCACAGGCCGCCAGCAGCTGGGGCTCGCTCTCTGCCGACGCGCAGTTTGTGCTGCTGCAAGTTGCGTCGAAGGAGCCTCTGCGCGACGGCCCGGCGACTGTGCCTCTGCTGCGGCAGCTTGCTCGCACAAGCGCCTTTTCAGCTGATGTGCTCGACTCGCTGGGTGCCTGGATACTGCTGTGCATTCTTCTGGCTGTGGGGAAGGCTCCCACCTCGCACATGCAGCCTGGCTGCCTGGAAGAAGTGTTCGCACATCTCACTGTGGAGTGTGCCGCGAGCCTGCTGTGGCTCGGCATGCCGGCCTGGGCTGTGTACGTGCTCGGGCACTTGCAGGTGCGGGCTCCCCTGCTCGCGGCTGCCACTGCCAGGCACTTGCGCCATAGTCAAGTTCTTGCCAAAGAAACATGAGCGCCGCGACCATCACCCTTCACTGCTGTTGTGCAGGCCTCCAGCCCAGAAGGCGCAGCCGCGAAGGAGGCCCTGATACAGCAGGTGCTGGATGTCAGCCGCGCGCAGAGTGGCCGCCAGAGCGCTGCTGCTGTGCACCGCGAGTGGCTGCTCACAAAGTGCGCACTGCCGCCACGGCAGCTGGCACGTGCAGATGCGCTGTATGCTCTGGCAACAGGAGACGACGCCGCAAGGGGGCAGGCTCTGCTGCATGCGCAGCTGGACAGCGATGTCGCCAGCTTTGCAAAGTCGGTGGCGGGCCCGCAGCATCTGAGCTGGAAGAGCTCTGCAGCCTTTGGAGAGTGGCTTGCGGAGTGCCCCTGTGACAGCCACCCTGACATTGACGTGATCCATGTGCGCCACCCCCACACCATGCCCACCACGCTCACCAGCACCACAGCCGTGTGTTGCTGTGTGATGCTTGATGGCGACGAGTTTGAATGCTTGCAGGCGTTCCTGAGACTCAAGAGCACTCTGGAGGGCAGGGTGCTGCAACACCGGTTGCCGGAGTGTGTGAGCAGCGATGTGGAGCGCACACAAGCGCTGCAGTTGCTCAATGCAGTTTGTGGGCGCATGGGGCAGATAAATGCTGCCTCCCGTCGCTCTTTCGAACAGAAAAATATGTTAGTGCATATGGCCTCTGTATTAGGAGCATGGCTCCTGGCAGGAGCTCCAGGCAGTATCAGTGTAGCAGGTCTTGGAGATGGCAGTGATGCTTTGCAGATGCCTGCCAACACTCTTGCTCTGCACAGTATAGTTTTGGGTGCAGAATGCTAGCACTAGTAGATAGCGTGCATGATCCCTCCATGTCTTGGGAAATTACAATCAGAAACCTCTGCACTGTTGTCTCTTCTACTGTCCAATTTTCTTGCTTTGAGTACTCCAAGCAAATCCTACCAGACTCATCCACCATAATCTATGAGGGCTACAAGAGACCCAGCGAGGATCTTTGGTTGCTTTTAATGCCTCTTGCCCTTCCCAAGAGGTCACATGGACCGCTGAAGCGCGTATTTTGCGGCATCCGGTCAGGTTTCACCAGCAGGTTGTCTTGTATTCGAAACGTCTTGTAATTCTGTCTCGAGTCCCTGCCTGCCAGAGGCCAGTGCATCTAACTTGCCGTTCATCACCTGGACAATGAACAAAGTGGCGTCCCGCATGCCGCACGACAGCACTTCAACTGCAAGTTTACAAAACGCACCTGGCTGGCCCAGATTGTGTCGTCAAACAGCTGTTTGAAAAAAGCGTCCGGATCTTTGCCCTCGTCCAGCCACTGCAGAAGCTTTGCTGGAACTTCTACATCTGACAGTGATGATGTGGAGGAGTCAAGGTCCCTCATCGCTGCCAGCACCAGGCGTAGCGTTTCCTCCACTGCTGGTTTCTGCTCAGTGTCCCGGTTTAAGACGACCGACTCCAGACACCACAACCGGTGCAGGACGTGGTCAATCTTTTCTAGAGCTGTGTCACAAGCCTTAGGCATGGTGTCTCCCATTGATCAATTCGCCTCACAAACTATGATTGCAACGGGAAAGCTACGTTCATAGGAATGTGTTCAGTGTTTCACTGGCGCAACCACATGTGCATCTCTGTTCCGTATCGCATCTAGTGGCATTAACGCACTGAGCAGGGCTTCCAGGACCGAGGGATCTGAGCAGAGACGGTATCTAGAAGGAATGCTTTTGCCGTTGACAACAACATGTAGGCATTTCGGCTGTGAAACGTGGTTCCAGATCACACTCAGGTTAATGAGAACACCAGTAAAGCCCACCTGCACAGAAATGCAGTCATAAATCGTAGGACGAAATGCAGTCATACATGGTAGGTGCTGCTGCACTTCGTCCTACCGTGTATGACTGCAGTTAAATAGCGGGGGCATGCTCATGACTCAATGCTTGCATGCAGATACCTGGTGTGAATTCATGATCAGTTGCCTGAATTTTCAGGGCTGGTGCCACATCAGTACGGGAGTTTTCTGCTGTTGCGACATCGGTCACCATCACACAGTGAGTCACAACGAGCGGAACTCATGTGGCTGCTTGCGTACTTGCGTGCTGTTCGTGCCGCCTCAACAAGCAGGCATGCGCCATTCATCCACATAGCATTGTCTCCGATAGTACCGTACATCAAGTTCGTAGCACCGGTCCTACTGATGTGGTCGACGTTCAAGGTGCTCGCACTGGACAGCATGTACGTCCGAATACTTGCAGAGGAAGAGGCGAAGGCAAGTATGAAACTTCAGGACAACACAAAATCACAGAGCTGATCAACGACTGGTGCCAAATTCAGCTGCTGTTACTGCTTGAGCTGCTTGCGCTGGTAATGTTCCCTACACACTGGGCAACTCTGGCCGGCACCCCTGTCAGCCTGAAACACTTCAAACGCTGCGATACACTGAGTGTGGAAGCGATGTGAGCAGCTCAGAAGCGAACACTGTGACGAATTGCGCCATCGTTTGGTTAGGGGCATCATGCAGATGCTGCAGTCCTCCAGTCCTCTCAATTTAGCTTTCCGGTACGCTGCTTTCCAATCCACGTCAGGAAATTCGTCTTTTAACACTCGTGCCTTGATTTCGCACCCTCGTGCTGAAGTCTCGGTGCTGCTGCCATGTGACACATCTGGGTTACATGCTTCTGTTTCCTGTGCCAGCTCCCTGAAGAACCTGTCCAGGTCACCCACTTCGTCATTCATAGCACGTAGTAGCTTGTCCGACTGCTGTCCCAGTCTATTGAGAGCCCACTTTGCTCTCAAGTCACCCACCGGTGGTGCAGGTGCCTGTTCCCACAGAGAATTGAAGCGCTCGACAGCTTGGCATCGTCGCCAGTTGCTTTGGATGACAACGGCACAGCTATTCAAGTACTCCTTATGCCCATCGCTTATCATCTTCTTCTCATAGTGTCGCATCCGGCAGACAGGGCAGCTGTGACCAGTCTGAGTGGTGGTGAACATCTCAAAACTAGACAAGCACTGCTGATGAAACGAATGGGAGCAGC
Organism: Ulvella scutata; assembly: GCA_032359135.1. Lineage (NCBI taxonomy): Eukaryota > Viridiplantae > Chlorophyta > Ulvophyceae > Ulvales > Ulvellaceae > Ulvella > Ulvella scutata. Next base: position 186,279 of record JAUMHD010000005.1, read on the forward strand.
TCAGAAGGACCTGTGAGGGCTAAAGCGCTCGTGAGCATCCAGAATCTTTCATCTAATTGTGGTTGTGGATTCCATGGCATCACACCTGTTTGCCCTCTTGTCGAAATGGCTCACAGCATATTGGGCACTCCATAGAACAATGAGTACGAGACTTGTACCTGTTTAGCACTTCAAGCATGACTTCTGGAGGCAAGCTGTAACTTGCAGATGCATGTACGTGCAGAGTGTGCTCGTATGTTGCGGTTTAAAAAACTGAACTGGTGCCACATGATGGAATCAACGGGAACACGGATGGTAGAAGATGTACTGCACCTGTTTATTACAGAAGTCCATTCTGCCTCCGTGAGAGGCTTCCGAGCACCAGGCACCAGATTGCGTGTCTCCGCCAACGAAGCGTGTTGAGACCTGTGCCGGGCATGGTGCCGTCGTCTGGCTGTGCAGAGCATGCCAGGCAGATTGAGGGACATGCACGCATGATCTTGAAGGGCAATCTGCGAGCGGAAGCTGCCGTCGATACCATGGAATGAGCACACAGGTCAGTCAATCTGCCGGAATCGCACAGCGTTCAAAACGATGTCGGAGCTCTGTGCATGTCTTTCTGACGATCTATTATGTCTCATATTCGGTACTCAGCCTCTCTGGGCCCCGCAGGAGCAACTTAAGTCTGTCCCGGCAACGGATGGTGGTTCCATACATGTATGAATGCACACTCAAAGGCAAAGTGTAGCGGGGAGCTGGCCGTGCGAATCTATCAAGACTGCAGGCTGAGCGATTGAGCATTAGCTTTTGGTATTCTAGGTTTCTATCCCCTAGTTTCTGACTCGATTGTCCCGTCGCAGAAAACGACAGTTTGTGTTTGCACCCAGGCCATTTCTGCATCGATATCGACACGAAACGGGCGACCCACCAAACGCAACTGCAACCCGCAAACAGACCAACAGTACCGAAATGCACGAGAGTTAGTATTGACATAGCTGATGCCGCTGTCGATCTCGTGCTCGTGCTTGTGTGAGAAGGCCTCTTCCACTCCTGCTGTGCACTGGTGAACTGTGAACTAGTTGAACAAGGTATTGAATCGCAGGCTGGAATGTGCACAACTTGATCTGGTGCGCTGCTGTCGGTGCATGGATGCGGTGTTGCCACCCCCACCCCCCAGTCAACATGGTTACGTGCACGCACTGTCGAAGCTTGTGGTCGGCCACGCACTGATCGACACATTCCGTAAACGCAGTCTCCGGCCCAAGTGTCTGGCCATGGGAGGCCGGTTCATCTATATGGTTCTGCGTTGCACTTGGTAGTGGCGCCTCCGCTTAGTTCGCATGGATACTGCCCCGACATATGTACTGCGCACTCTCTAGTGGCAAGCCCAGGTGGGAGTAGTTACACGAGATCGGAGTTGGCTGTAGGTGGTCAAGTTGTTTCTTTGGTGAGACTAACCCCTTGCGAACGATTGGTGCTTCGGGCCTTCGGCTTTTCAGGGAACGAAAATGGGAGCATATCTAAGCGCTCCAATTACGGAGAAAGTGCGTTCCCCAGAATTTGTTTTTGTGCAGATGTTGGGAGTGAATTCCAACTGGGGCCCAAGTGACAATGCTGTCCTGGTTTGCAGGAAACGGATGAGTCCGAAAACCAGTATTTCAGATACGGCATTGCTGCAATGCAAGGATGGCGTGTTACAATGGTCGGTTTCCCTTGGCTCCCTGGATCGGCCTGTGCACCAATGACTCTGTTCACAGTGGCTTGAAATCGACATGGTGAGCACCCTATGATCTGTGTGTCTCACGTGTGTAGGAAGACGCACATGTGGCTGTATTGAACCTTGATGGCCACCCAGACAGAGCTTTCTTCGGTATTTTTGATGGCCACGGTGGTGCACAAGTGGCGAAGTTCTGTGCAAAGTATATGCCCGAGCTATTCCTCAGTTCAGAAGAGTACAAAAGGGGTGATATTGAAGCAGCGTTGGTGGCAGCATATCTTGGGATAGATGACAAGTTGCGTGACCCCGCCAATGCTGAGGAGCTGAACAGGATGAAGGCAAAGAGTAGTGCAAACCCCAATGGCGCTGGGCTTGAAGCTGTCGATCAACAAGAATCAGTTGGATCAGGTAGTGTACCGTAACAAACCTGCAGTGTTCATGATTAGTGCATGTGATGGACGCGCCTGAAACTGCTTGCCGGGTAGGAACCATGTATCTCAACCGTTATCAATGCGGCGCAGTCTTTTACACTCTGGTACTGTGATTCGCTCGTTTCATTCGAATGAAGGGGCTTGTGTGCCGGGGGAGATGGCTTTGCGACGAGTGCATCAGCATGCATGGCGAATGTGTTGCTGGCCACAGGTTCAAGCTATGATGGCCCAGCGGCTGGATGCACAGCGGTGGTTGCCGTTGTTCTTGGAAAAGATTTGTATGTTGCCAATGCTGGAGACAGCCGCTGTGTGCTTTGCCATGGTGAGATGACAAAAGCGCTTACACGGGACCATAAGCCCACCAACCCAGAGGAGGAGAAGAGGATTAATGAAGCTGGAGGCTTTGTCAACGAAGGGCGTGTCAATGGCTGCCTCAATCTGTCGAGGGCCATAGGAGACATGAATTACAAGCAGGTGCGCATTGAACAAGCTGTGTCACCCCTGAGGCTGCGCAGTGGACTCTGTGATGCGAGGTGCACCTGTGGCTGAGGCGCAGTTGCAGAGTATGGAAGTCTTTTCACGCCATGGATGTGATCCCGCCTCCCCTGTACAACCTATTGCGTGTTCGTGAGTTGCAGCGGGGGGGTCAGCTGAGGGGTTTCTCTTGGTTCCTCCCTTCGAATTCACGCGATTAGCTTGAATTTTTGTCGCATGTGGCCGACGCTCATAGCGAGTGTGGCACAGTGCCCAACAGTTTTGTTTATCCTGCTCTAGTTCTGGGTACCATCCAAGCAGCTTGTTCACGTGGCGAAGCTGTTGCTTGCAGTTGCAAGTGTGCTGCTCAAGCACCAGGGGTCTGTGAACAGCGTGAGTACTCTGTGTGACATCAGGCTGTCTGTTGCAGGGAAAAGCTCCTCCTGAAAAGCAGGTCGTCACCGCACTCCCAGATGTGCGGCACGAGGTGTTGGATGAAAGCTCGCGGTTCCTGATTCTTGCATGTGATGGCATCTGGGATATTCTCACCAATGAAAAGGCAGTTGAATTCGTGAACCAGCAGGCTCAGGAATGCAAGAGTGCGAAGGAGATCTGTGAGGCGATGTGTGATCACTGCCTGGCAACCTCCACGGAGGGTATTGGTAAGGGGTGTGATAACATGAGTGCGATGGTTGTCTTCTTGCAGACGCCACCCTAACCCTACCTACGAGTTTGAAGCGTGTGATGCATGGCTGGCGGTGCAATTGAGTGTTGTCAATCGACGGTTTTACTTGAGGTCTGCCGCTTGGCACCTTTTCAGTGACCAGCATGTCAGATTGTCTGGTCCTGCGCTATGTGTCTTCTTTTTAAGCACCAATGAAAAATCCCATGGCGATGCCGAAAGCGATCCCCAGGTAGGCCACAAACACAGCTAGTTTGTTCACAGGGTCCTTGTGGCCAGGGCTGCGTTGTGGAATCGCCTGGCTTAAAGGGCACAGCCAATCAAGATCCCGCCAGATATACCAGCACAATACTGGTGGGAGAATGAAGTCTACGCTGTAGTGCCAGCCTTCAACAGCTGTACGAAGTGCTGTCTGTACATATGCCAGGGCAATTAGGTACTTTGAGATACCGTTCGGATAGTACGTCCAGACACTGGCGACTGCCATCATCCATGTGCAGGCATGACCACTGCACAGAAGAGAACGTTCATACTGGAACCCAATGATCAATCGGTGTTGTCAAGTGCAGATTCAAGCATGGCGTGTGTACTCACAGAGCAGGTCTCTCACCTCAGAATCAGGTCGTTGCACCCGCCGTCCCCCTTCATCGTCGATATGCCGGTTAGTATGTAGTCCGCCATCTTCTCTGGGACTGCAGGAAACTTGCTCGCGAAGCAGTTGGTATGTTTTGGGTGGGGCATCACCACAGACAGGAACCCCAGCGTCCGCACCACTCGTACGATGCAGTGCATCAGCAGCGCCCTGCTGGCGAGTGCAAAGCCAGAATAAGGTATCTGCACGCCTCATCAAGTCTCACAATATAGTGAAAGCATGTTCAAGCAATGTCAGAATCTGTGGCTCGTGCATGGAAGCCTCACCTGGTCCCAGAGGTTGCCCAGGCACATGAACACAAACACCAGCACCATGTTGGACATACTGCACCACCGCCATGTGACCAGCCACTTCACATAACTGTTGGTCGTCATCCAACTCCTGAAGAAGCTGGCGATGTTGTCTTGCAGTGGAATGTCGGTGGGATCGTACTTCCTTGTGTTGCTTGCTGCGACCACCCTGCACACATGCTTGTCAGGCAGGGTCTCTCACAGCCACATGTCAATGCACGCTGTTACGGGAACAGTACCAGACAAAGAAGTTTTCTATCAGGAGCTCCAGGATTGCAGATACAGTGATGACGAGGAACAAGCGTATGTGCTTCAACTCATCACCCCACCGCGCGAATGTCACAAAGCAGTGCCCCAAATACATAAGTCCTGCACCATAAAGACATTCAGAATACAAAGTTTGAGGCATGTCCGGGAAATTGGTGTCACGGGAAATGGGTGGGACACCTGACCTGCGATGAGTGCGACAGTACCAAACCATTTTGGCAACGCCAGAAGCTCCATGGGTCTCCAACCCATCAGCAGCGTAATGATGATCCATCCTAAAGTGCCCTTGGTCCTTTTTCGTAGAGCAGAGTCTGTGACAGCTCCTCTGCACACGAGCAGAGATTTCATGTGCTGAGCTGCTAGCATTCAGTATTCATGTGCCAAATACAGCAGATCAAACCGTACAGGTCATAACACACAAGAGCACCCACACCCTGGGGCCCTCAGTCCACCCACACGGACTTGCCCCTCTTCAAGAGCCTCGGGCGAGGGCTGCTTCCCCAGTCTTACGTTTGCTGCCCGTCTCTTCATCATGGTGCTTCTCTGACCACCGTCTGATGTCATAGCCAGGTACCCGGTCGTAAACTATAAGCTTGCGCAAGCATTGCTTCCACCTGCGTGTATCGCTCTGTGCTCGTGATTGCCTGATACACGCAGTTGCTTCGCAGACTGACACAGCACGGCAGATCCGCTGGACGAGCATGAACGCACCAAACGACCAATGCTATTGAGATGCCATTTCCCGAAAAAGTCTGCAGGGCATACTGCACTGTGAATTACTTTTTCCTTTCTCACACAAGAAATTGCTGTGTTTCGGCGAAGCTGGACAAGAATGTCAAATATATCATATGAAAAATTTTGCGAATCGGGAACCACGCCATACCCAGAGAGGGCTTCGTCCTCAGCACCCTCGAAGGGGCGGGACGAGGACATACACCCTCGGGCCGCACGGGACCAGGAAGGCAAGCACAAGGCTGCAGAGAACGCGCAATGTTACAGGCAAACACAGGCTCACCAACAGGGACCGCATCGCCAGCAACAACAGCACCAACCTGGAGGGTATAAGCAGCACTGCCGGAGTGAAAGGATTGACACATGCACATCGCATCCAGTGTGTCATACCATAGGTGATCTACAGGCTGCATGATCAGAGAGAGAGAGAGAGAGAGAGATATCTGACCTGATGGAGAAGACATCAGGTGTTGTGGCTGTAAGTCACTGTGAGCTCTGGAGTGTCGAACTCGGCTCAGAAGCTGGTACAAGTTACATGAATTTCCACACCATAGAGGCAAGCACGGCAGGAAGTAACATATACTCGCTTCACCAATAATGGTGGCACGCGTGGCGCAGCATAAGACAGTTCCTTGTCGTCCGGCGGGTCTTCCGGACTACATCACCCAAACATGCATTCTTGAGCGACAGAACTACACGCTATTGATGACTGCCTTCCAGCAACAGCCTCCCAAATGCTGCAGTTCCCGTCTCTGCGCTGCGGTCTTTGGCGGGCCCGCACCGCACCCCCCCCCCCCTTACAGCTGCGGTCGTCTGCTGTATGACGCCCCCATTTGATGTCGCCATTGGAGAGCAGCTTGCTGGCGACATGGGGGTGCTGACGAGGGTGCAGCCGGCAGGGTTCTTTGCAATGGTGCCCTAGTGCGGAAGCCTGCTGCGGCAGTATGCAGCCATCTGCACAGCTCCACTGCAATCTGCACGGGCTCATGCCAATCAGCACCTTGGCCAACCGTCCTGAAAACGGCTACCCTGGAATGCTCCACGTGCAAAGCTGCATGCACTGAACACGTGACCTCCTGCAGAGATCCTGCCCGCAGGCACGCACTTGTTCAGCGCACCCATCATACAAGCACAGCATGCTGCACCACACCAAGTGTCAGCAAGGCAACGCAGGCCCCTAGCCGGTGTGACATAGGCAGATCCCAGCCAGTTTGTCAGCTATCTGCCGCAGCGGCTGTCGTGTTTGTGCACTGTCGTGTGTAGGGGGCGCCTGTGTTGCCCGTGTGCATGCCGGAAGCTATGGTGGGCATGACAGTGGTGAGTGTAGCAGAAGCACAGAGTCGTGACTCAAGGAGGATCGGGCGGCCCGCATCAGCACAGCTGCCTGCTCCCCACACTGAGCCAGACAGATGAGGTGCATGGCTGCTGGGCTGGAGAGAGATAGGGGTGAAGCTTGTCACGGTCAGCATGCGCAGCATGGGCATTTATAACATCAACATAGTTGACCCGGTGGTTGGCAGAATCGTGCTGTTCACACGCATGCGCAGGTGGTGGGCAGCTTGCCACACATGTGGCGCCCGCCGCGCGGGTGAGGCCTTTCCTAGCACTGATCCTGGTGCAGCGCATAAATTGCAACCAGGAAGGAAGCTGCCATGAGCTGGAGGGGGGGTTGTGCGTCCGGGAGCTTGGGCGGGAGAGGCGGTCCTCATGCATGCAGGTTGCTCGTGGTGGAGCGCATGTGGGCCACTGTGAGTGTGGCCGGAGATCTCGTTCAACATGAGGCAGCAAAGTCGTGAGGTCGATGCCAAGTTTCAAGATTCCGAAGAATGGGATGCGCGCACCTTGAAAGCCAGCATCTGTATCTGGCTATGGGTTGCCAACTGCGGGTGGGTGGTGTGCTGCAGGCGCAGGCTGCAACCAGTTTACGAACCCCTCTAGAATCTGCTGGCCTGATGGAAGATGCGCTGTGACCGTGTCTGTGTGAGGGGGCCGGGCAATCGGAGTTTGGTGGTTGCTTGGACAGGGGTTCTGGTTTTGTCTAAAACCTTTCCCACTTCCAGCCACGATCCTTGAGAACCCAGGTCGTCATGGCCGCCAGATCATGCCAAGCAGGGTTAACAGACGAGCACGAGTGCAGACGTATTTTCACAAACTGCAATTCGGCATTGCTTTCGGTGGTTCACGTGTGTGCTTCGTCTGGTCAACTGAGAACTCGTATCGACGCCCCAGTGAAGCATGTGTGCTGAGAGGCCTGTATATCACTTGAAGAGCTCATCAATGTCAATATCTCCTGCTGTCGTTCGGTGATACACAACCTTGGCTCGGCGAGAGACCTGTAGAAGATACACTGTTGTCCATGGACGAAGCAGTGACCAACCTAGCGGCAGATGTTGGAAAGCTCCAGGCTATTGTAGAAAAAGTCTGCTCTGATACAAGTTGTGCTAAACAGCACTATGTAGGATTCAAAACTGTGCTGGAGGAGTACCTAGAACAGCCCCAACTGCTAGATGCGCATCTTGAGAGGCTCTGCGTGCCATTGCTAGAAGTACTTGCTGAAGGAGCCGAGAATGTCCAAGAATTTGAAAGTTTCAGCGCCGTCATGCAGACATGTAGGCTGCTGCAGTGCTTGGTGCACACATGTGGGCACAAGACGATTGCCAAGTTCTTGCCCAACAAGCCACATGATCTTTCCCGAGCGATGACCATCCTGATGCACCTCCAAACACTGCAAGCATCCAAAACTGTAGATGAGGATGTGCAAGATGGTCATTGGCAGACCAGCTGTGTAGTGCTGCTGTGGCTTGCAGTCCTGGTGCAGATGCCGTTCGACTTGCACTCTGTCAAGTTGCCTGCCACCATGGAATCGCACATCAGCGATCCAGACAATATAAAATTCGTCCCATGGCTCATATCTTCAGTCCAGGACAATTTGTTTCTGCCAGGACCCTCCAGGTGAGTTGGATGTGCACAAGCCCGTTCAGAATCTGTGGCCATGCAACGGTGTGTGGTACAACGGAACCAGACAGCACAATGACCAAAGCGCGTACTTCAGGGACATGACAGCGCAACTGCTGAGCAAGCTCCTTACGAGGGAGGACATGAGCGAACCCATGCAGGAGGTGCTGCAGTGGTGCTGGAGCACTCTGGCTGCTAGCCTCAAAGGTAACGATGTTGGCAGGCATGCTGCTGCTGTTCTTGCCAGTGTCATTTTCAGTAGCCTGCTGCAGTTTCTGTTGCGGGCTGGTCTGCAGCAACGGTGATTCGCAGTATGTGCCTTGCAGGACCTTCACCATCGCAGGCGTGCTGGCCACAGTGGCCCACATGCTGAAGGCTGGAACCCGCAAAGTGGTCATGGGGGTTGTTCAGGATGCCTTCACGCATACAACTGCCTTGAGCGCCAGAGGGGAGCTCGTGGCCAACTCTCTTGGGCGCAAGCTAGCCCTGAAGGTGCAGCAGCGCTGTGCGCTTACACTGCTGGACCCCCTGTGCATGAATTCGATAGCACAGAGCACCATACGTCAGAAGCGGAAAGGCACTCTCTCACACAGCAAGGAAGCTGTGGAAGTGCTCGCTCTCACGGAGATGGGCATGGACTTGCTGCCGCGGATCATCAACGCGCTGCTGCTGGGGCTGTGTGACGTGGACACCATTGTCAGGTGGTCAGCGGCCAAAGGCCTCGGGCGCATTGCTGCGCGGCTTCCCAGCTCTTGTGTCGAGGATGTGAATGATGCAATTCTAGAGCTGCTGGGCCCGCTTGAGTCTGACAGCGCGTGGCAGGGTGCTTGCCTTGCAATTGCTGAAGTAGCCCGGCAAGGGCTGCTCCCAGTGCATCGGCTACCGAAGGTGTGTGCCAGTTCTGTCATCTCGGTGCTGGTACCCAGCTGTGTGGTCATGGTATAAGCACGTGCCTTGTAGAGTAATGCTCTCATTTGCATCACAGTTGCCAAGAGTTGCGAGGTGCAGGTCGTGCCGCTGGTGTGCCAGGCGCTGCACTTTGAGCAACGGCGGGGTGCCTTCAGTGTTGGGTCTCACGTCAGGGATGCAGCAGCTTACGTGTGCTGGAGCTTTGCCCGTGCCTATCAGCCATCTGCTATCCTCGACAGCTTCCAGATCCTGGCACCGGCGCTGCTGTGCACGGCATGCTACGACAGAGAGGTGGCATGCCGGCGTGCAGCGGCAGCAGCGTTTCAGGAGAGTGTTGGCAGGTTAGGGGCACAGAACTTTCCTGAAGGCATGGACATTATTGCTAGTGCTGACTACTTCTCACTGGGGTCACGCCGCCAGTCATTTCTTGCAGTCGCGCCAAGTATTTCGCATCTACCACAGTATCATGTTCCATTGTTTGAGCATCTGTGCAACTTGAAGGTGTGCAGCTGGGACATTCGTGTGAGGGAGCTGGCAGCAGAGGGTTTAAGTGCATTAGTGCCTCTTAATCCAGAGTTTTCAGCTGAGCATGTGTTCAATGTGCTACTGCCACACTGCAACAGTGCAGAAAGCATGGACGTGCAGCATGGGTCCATCCTCGCCGTCGCTGCAATGCTGCCAGCGCTGTCTTCCTCAGATTTCACGGTCGACAAGCAGCAGATGTCTTCAGTCATTGCCACTGCTATCAATGTAGGGCAGGGGAAGGGTCCACAAAGAGTGGGGAAGAATGCAGATTTGATCGCCATCGCAATTTGCAATCTGATCACGACCATTGCTTCCCTTCAACTCTCTCTGGATGAATTACAGGTGTGTCAAATCCCAGACAAGGTTTATGTTTACGGCAGAATGCGTTGTGCTTATGAATGCCATAAGAGTAGCACTTTGAAGCGAAACATGTTAGCTCATGTCTACTACAACAGATTGCTCCTCCACACAGGCCACACGGCTGCTACATGTGACACATTTGTGGCATGCGTAACAGTGGCTGCTGTGCTGCAGATGAGAGCCCTGTTGGCAGTGCTCAACACGTGCGTGCTGCACGTGGATGAGACAGTCAGAGCAGCCGCTGGCACCTGTATGACACACTTTCTGAAAGCCTATGCATGTGATGAACTGCTGGAGCTTCCATCCAAGTTTTGCCACCTGCTGGAAGATGGGACTACCAACCGCCGCATTGGGGGTGCCGTGGCTCTGCGAGCTCTGCCTGCGGCCCTGGCTGCTCCCTGCATGACGACTATTGTGCAGAAGCTCTGCAGTGCTATTCACTGGAAGACAGCGAAGGAACCTGGAGACGTTGATGCACGAGTTGCATCAATCGAGGTGTGCTGCATCATCTCCGGTGTCATAGAGTGACACAGCATCTTCCTGGAAAGCAGGAGACTATGTGCAGGCTACTGTTGCTCTTCTTGCAACGGTGTACGGATCTGAAACAAGTGAGGGTGCGCCGGCAGAGAAGGTCGCATGCCTTGCCGTGCAACAGTTGCTAATGGAGTGCCTGGAAGACTACACAACAGACAAGAGGGGTGACGTGGGCAGCCTGTGCGCTTCCCTCATCGGTGTACCCCCCCTTTTGCCCTTTTGCGCAGCAGCCATGACGATTGTGTCGAGCGTGTAGAGTGAGGGAGGCGGCAATGAAGGCACTGGTGGATGTAAGCGACCAGATGGCAGGACACCATCTGCTACCTGATGACCAGACATCTGACATGCTCATGACTTGCGTGACAAAATGCCTGAAACAAGCCGTTGAACGGATAGCACGCATTCGTGAGACTGCAACAGCATGCACCATGCGTTTGCTGGCCTGCCAGGTGCGTTTGCCCATCGCAGCTCCTGCTTGCTTACGAACCCATCTCTCACAAAGATAAAAAAGCACATCACACTGGCCAGCACAAGTCTTTCACATGAATGCAGGGAAAGGTAGAGGCTGCAACCTGCGAGCATGCTCCGAAGCACATCCAGCTGGTACTGCAAACACTAGTGGAAAAAGGCACAGTAGGGAGAGTCCACAGCTTACCTCACATTATCAGCCTAATGAGCATACAGAAGTTGAGAAGGTCGATACTAGAAGGGGCAATAGCATCCGTTGGTGGTCATGATCAGACACTCAGTACTGCTGCTGCGAACGCTCTGGTTGCGATGGTTCTCGCGCCAGACCGCTGTGCCAGTGACAGTGTTGCAGTGCAGTGCACAGGTGTGTACGGCAGAACTGCTGCCTTGACAAACTACACCTGGCAGACAAACGAAGTCAACGATGTTGTTTTCTGTAGAGTACGCACCTGTCAGGCTGGATGGAGGTGACATATGCCAAGACCTCATCGCACTGTGGGAGCAGCATGCAAGATCCCCTCGTATGGCTACACCAATCCTTAAAACACTCAATGTGCTTCTCTCAAGGGGTGTTCTGGACAAGATGTGCCTCAAGAAGGCTGATTCAGACAAGCTTGTGGATCTCATCCGTGGGGAAGGCCGAAAATGCTCCGATGCACCCAGATTGGTGTGCATATCAGATGCTCTGTGCCAGCTGGCTGTTGTAGGTCAAGGAGACGTTGCAGCTGCTCTGCAAGTACGCATCACCGCTGATCCATCTGCTTCGGTTGTCTGATCTGCCCTGACTGCAAGGCACATTCCACTACCTCGCATGTAGGAGTGAGGGTTTCAGGGTTCTTGTCCAGATGCTAGCCTCTGAGACAAGATGGGTGCAGGCTTTGATGGTGCTGCTCACATCCAAGCTCCCGACTGTGCGGAAGGCTGCAGCCGAGCATTTGTACATCAGCTCAGTGCGAATTGAGGCACTAAGCAATGACCACCAAGGTGTGTGGGGACACGGCACATTGCAGGTACTCCAAGAAGTACTCTGTTGTACGAGCTGGGAAGGAGGAGACATGGACAGCCTGAAACTGGCCAGAGGCAAGATTATAGACCTCTTGCAGTTGGCAAGGCCACAATCAACCATAAACACAGGCTCTAAGCGCACAATATCGACAGCTCCGAGCTCAAGTTCGTACCAAAGCCTGGTGAATGACTTCGCTCGGGGCATCTAGCAAGTTTAGTGTTATACAGTTCTGCCACACGTCTCTGTAGGCAACAATGCCAAGAATATGCATGTAAATCTGTTGTCTGGGTTCCGCAGCCTGCCTAAACCTCTAAAATGTCGTTGCGTCGTACAAGCACGCAACAGCTGTGCACGATGCACTGAACCAATGCCCTCCTGTCCTTTTGGAAATACGGTATATTTTCTTGGTTCGGGGAATGCCCGCAGCAAGGTGTGCACACATCAGCAGATGACGCCTGGACATGTTGGCTTCCTGCTTACCGTCTATTAAACACGCCGATGCCTTGACATTTTTTGCTTGTTCCCTTGTGATACTATAATCCGGTAGCTTGAGCACAGGTGGGTCAATTCAGACCCGCTATTGGCAGCTGGTCTGCATGTCACGCATATGCATGTCCCTCGTATGCATAGGGATGAAAACGAAATTGAACAAACCTGTTCTATGGCCATCATGTGATGTACAGTCGAATATACGTTGGGTTTCGCACACGATCGCAACGTTTTAATGGAGCTGTGACCTCCATGTCCTCAGCAGATGTGCATAATTCGTGGTATTGACGTGCTTGCCTGCACTTCACAGTTGCTTCAAGTTGTTCGCCTCGAGAAGCCATACAGTCAGCTCTGTTACTTGCGTTGCTGTGAAGCCTCCACTGCTGTTCCGCAGCGATGTCACGCAGCAATGCGGGAGGGGCAATGGACATGGACAAGGTACGCGTCACCTTGCAACAGGTTTCCAGCCGACCTTAGCACACAACGCATATGTTACGGAATGTGGGGCCTGGTTAGACTCGCGGTGGAGCTCAGCGGAAGGGACGTGTGCGCACCGCAGGAAACCGGGCGCAAACCACAGCACGGCTGTGCACGCCTGTCCCGCGACCACCTGCACCACAGTCGTACGTATCGTTAGGTAGCTGTGTCAGGCCTTTCGAGGGGTTCTGTCGTGAAACGCGGATGCGATCATTGCTGGCTTGAGGTACACGCTCGTTATGCTCGGGCTACCCTGCGGTAGCGCATCTTATCCTTCAGGCATTTTTCGTGTTGGCGTTATGGCTCCAGGGCTGCAGGCTCTCTGCACCACGGGGATATCGCTGTCGACAAGGCCCTGCGCTTGTTCGCTGTAGGAAGTACACCACAGCGACCCTTGACAGCATGTACTGGTATAGCGATTTCGTGTTCGGAAGTGTCGGGGCACTATGTGCAAGGACGTGTGATACTGAGCTTACCGGCGCCAAGCAGTGGTTGCCTTTTTCTTCTTTTATCCACAGTGCAGCTGCGACAACCCAGTGCGCTGCATATTTGACACCCTCTGTCCTTTACGCGTGCATCTGTTGATTAGCAACTTCTATTTTGCAGAGCGTTCGGAGCACACCATTAGTGAGAACCAGGTGTCAGATGTTATACACACAGCACTGTACGCGTTCGCTCATGATGCGCGACTGCATGGTCATTACCGTTTGCAGGCACGCTGTCGCAGCCAAGTCGTGTTGCTGGATGTCCCCTTGGACCCCATTGTCCAAGAGAACGAGGTGATGCACGACTCTGCAGACGCTGGCTGCCGGAAAATCGGGCCAAAGGTGATGGCAGAGAAAGTTGCTGGTTCTGGAGTGTTTTTTCGAGCGTTTGTGAAGGCTTCCAAGGCTGATCGCGTGTTGCTGTACTTCCCAGAGGACACAGGTGTGTTTCCTGCTCTGTTGCTCACTAGTATATACGATATATGTCAAAGTCATCTCAAATTCTTTACTTGACGCAGATCCCTGCATTCTTGAGTGGGTTTTCAAGTTGAGTAGCCGCATCCACCGGACCAACGCTTCAGTAAAGTCGACATGGAAGTACCAGGGGAACGGGGCATGGAAGCTGGCTGAGAAGTCAAAGAAGAAGTCCAAAGGACAGAAGCGAGCGAAAGGGATAAATCCTCAGACAGGTACCGGTTATTCTATTTACTGTCGTAGTTGCTGGTGCCATGCAATGTCAGACATGTTGTGATCATGCATGTGCCTAATCGCGGATGTAACTACGTTGCAGATACCCAGACAGACGTTGTGGTTGTTCATTGAAGATACTGGTTGTTCATTGAAGATACTGGTTGTTCATTGAAGATACCCAGACAGACGTTGTGGTTCACATCTGCAGGCAGTGAGTTTGCACCACAAGAAAGCCCTCTGTCTCCAGAATGCGAGCAAGAGCCTGAAAGAAAGAAACTCAGTCAGGCAGGAGACTGCACTGGGGAACCAATGGGTTTGGCTGTGGGTATGCTTCGTCTGACACTTTACATGTTACCACTCTGGTGTTTGCGAAGGGTGCTGAGTTCACATTGTTTTGCGTGTGCAGAGTCTCCTTGGGTAGAAAGTCCTATATCCAGCTGGTTCAGGTGCCACCATCGGTTGCAACATGAAAACTCAAAAGCTATGCCAGTGCAAGCAAACGCAGACAGCAGAGTGCCATCAGGGCCTCCTGCTCACAACAGCACTCCTCAGGGATCAGCAGATGCATGCCAGTCAACACAGCATGTTGAAGAGGCGATGCTGTCAGTGGACAGTGCTGATCAGCTTCGAGAGCACCATGTGCGTCTGTCTTGCACGGGAATGGACGATCATCAGCACAGCCACCGCATTGGCGACCAGGCATGTCAGCTTTGTTTCGATCGTGATTTTGTTGATGACGACGGCAGCAACTCTGATGGAATGGCCCACAACAGCCCTTCAGCCAGTGGATGTGAGCCTGCTCCAGGATGCGCGAATCCAGTTTCGGGGAAACAGTGGGAGAGCCAAATGTGGTCTCAGGAATCGCCATCCAATGCTTCTGGCAGTGATGAACAAATTTGCTTCAAGACAACAAACTATCTGCAGCACCCCAACGCAGCCAGCTTATCTGAGTACAGCTGCGAAGCTTTCCAGAGCTGCAGATAGCCTCAGGCTGTAGGTAGACACAGTGCTTTTAACCACAAGAGTGGTCTTGTATAGATGTGCTGCAGACAGCTCAGCCCCAATGATGCATCTGAGCAAGCACGCATTCAACATGTCACTTGACGTTTATTCTTATCTTTGCAGTTATATCTGAAGCTTCCACGCTGTGTGCATTGTACTGTGTTGGCATGCGCTGAGATAGTGCTTGGTACTGGCTGATGGCATGTAGACATCAAATGAGTGGTAGTGTGCATGTCGTATACATGTGACACGTAGCTCGGTTGTCATGTGGGCAGGGTGGGTCCGGTATACATACGTGTGGATAGGTGCTGCTACAAACCATATCCATAGAAATACGTTCCTGGGCTGGGTACCACTTCATCGAAATACTTCCCTGGGCTGTGAGCTCGGTGCAAGTAATGGTCTCGCTGACCTGAAGCTCCAGTACCCGAAATGAAATGTAAGCGGACTGTTCTGTCAGTTTTAGGTACTGATGCATAATATACAGAAGTTCACCTGATCGTGCCATCCTTGGGCGTTGTCCACCGATGCAGTGGAAGGAACGTCACAAGCAGAACATATGTTGGTTCTGTGCCCGAGAGAAGTTTCTGCGAGATGTGCACAACGCTGCATGCCAATTGGAATACTGGTGTGTCAAAAAGATACACAACAGACTCTGAAGTTCGACACAGAGCCTGACGGTCACCCCAACAGATTCCAGAGTTGCTGCCTGCTATTACTTCCACGGGAAGTAGCGTTTTTCACACTGCTCACAGGCTGTTTCAACCTCAGCATGCGCACAACCCCCGCTTACTGTTGGCCATGGCAAGAACATCATGTCAAGTACTCAAAGTCGTGTGTACTTCCAAAGCAAGTGAGATGACCCTCGCGAAGTGAGTGAGCCATGGATGATGCATGATGGATCCATATGGAGCTCCATTGGTGATGCATGAACTTCGCGTCCGGTATGCCCAACCAGCAAGTCTTGCAGGCTCTCTCTGCCGTATGGACAAATTTGTAACATATGGGACACATGAAGGCAGTGCTCTGGAGAAGTCCAACGCATTGGATTCACTGTGCTTTCCAGCGAACAACTACGCAGCTTGAATGAGTACCGGAGTTGTAAATTTCACAGTCGACTGAATACGATTAGTTGGTGCCGCAGCGGCTTCGTAACAGATGTCATCACGGCATGCTAGTTCAGGGCGAGCCCTCAAGGTGCACAAGTCTTTTCCGTTGTCTTTGACACAGAATCAGCAGATCCAACCATCACTGGTGCTGGTTTGTAGGTCAACACAACTGTTGAAGTCTGCGTTGAGACCCTTGTCCACAAACTCAGTTTGATCAACTACAGGCAGGGCTTCCTGGGCAGCAAGTACGGGTACGGGATGTGTTCACCAAGAAATACTACCACTCGCTATATTTTGCAGCACAAAGACTAACTTAGTGCTTCAGAAAGCGACGAAAGCCTTTGGACAAAACTTGGTTTACCAGCACCCCAACTGAAAGGCACGCAGCTGAGATGTTTTTCACGTTTTTCAATCTGGCAGCGTGGATGATCTCTGAGTTCAGTGAAATCAAGGTTAGTCCGTTGAAGGAAGGAGAGGATAGTGCAGCTGCTGTGAAGAACTTGCTACAGTCCATGAAACAACTGAACTTCAGGATTCCACAGACAGTCACAGCATCTCGCTTGCAATCAGGCTATGGAAATGAAGTATGTGGTGTCCTTCACTCTTTGGTTGACTGGGTGCTTGAGAGCACTCTCTTCCAGTTTCAGTCTCCAGAGCATGTGACCGAGGAAGATGACAGGCATGTACCACACAGACCGTAAAGATTTGTACATTGGATGTGTTCCTGGCTGCGGATGTACCACCAACATGTAAATGTGTTTGTATGAGTTCTTCGGTTGGTGGAGGAGACCTGTGCGATGTGCAGCAATATTGATATATTAGAGCCTGATCTGGAAGCAGACATGCTGTCACAAACAACATGCGGTCCACCAAAGGTGCTGGGTGCAACTGTGGATCATGACTTGACAACCCTCGCTCCTTTCGCCGACAAGGCGCCGAGCGTCTCAAGGCCAGGCACAGCGCACAGGGGGGACGGTTTCATCATCGAAAACAGGGTACGCATTTGGAGCATGGGTTGGCGACCCTGCGAACGATGAGCGAAGGGATGGGATAGTGCAGCAAGCACGCGGACAAGTGTGACAGAAAAAAATGTGCAGATAGATCGACAGCTGTGGGACTTGGAGTACCAACAGGTGGCCCCGAAGCTGCACATCAAGGTGAATGCAGAAGCACGTGACTGGCGAGCCCATCTGGAGACAGTGCTCCGACAGCTGGGTCAAGCGTTCCAGAGTGCAGGGGACCCAAACAGCACCACCCAGCAACATGGTTGCTCAGCTGAGAATGCCGGTCATGCATCCTCAGAAGAGATCAAGCGTGCTCTCACCCAGCTGCAAGGTGATGTCAAGGAGCAGCTGAGCAAGATTGACACTCGTGAGAAGTTCCTCAACAATGAGTTTGCTACAAGCACTGATGTGTACCGCAACAAGAAGGAGCTTCTGCAAATCAAACAGGTTTTTGTTGCAGTACCTCTCTGCTGTGACTCTGTGTGCTCTGACGACTGTGCATTTGGGAAGGTCATCCTCATGCAGGATTCGTATCAAGAGCAGACCAAGGAGGCTAACGAAAGCCTCATTGAACTACAGAGGTGCATGCACTTGATCGAGGAAATGCAAAGAGAGCTGGAAGAGCGATCATCAAGTAGCACAACAGGCGTGGGCCCCGTGGTGAAGATTCGAACAGCGATGGCAGACTTAAAAGCTGACATGAAGAAGAT
Organism: Ulvella scutata; assembly: GCA_032359135.1. Taxonomy (NCBI): domain Eukaryota; kingdom Viridiplantae; phylum Chlorophyta; class Ulvophyceae; order Ulvales; family Ulvellaceae; genus Ulvella; species Ulvella scutata. The sequence goes on from JAUMHD010000005.1 coordinate 204,226, forward strand.
TGATGTTCGACTTGGCATCACAAGGCATCAACTGTTACATTTACAGCTCCAAAAGTACTCCCAGGCAGGAGGTTGAAGCGGTCCTGACTTGCTCAAACGCGCTCATGTCTGCACAGGTGTAGCATGATGTACAACATTTGGGTGCAAAATTGCGTCAGTGCTTTGCACCAGCTTCAGCTCGCGAGCACTCATCGCCTCAGCAGTGCGATCTGACGAGTTGCGGTGATGGCCTGCACACTCTGCTGTCTTTGCAAGCACTTGCTGCAGGGTAGCACAGGCCTTTTCTGTGGCAGTGGCTAGATCTTTCGGCTCATCAGCAGTGTGAGCCAGAAGCAGTGCAGCCAGCAAATCTCCGCAGCCAGAAAAGTATGCCTCGATCTTGGGCAGCTTGATGCAGAAGGGGGTCGGGCGACCGATTTGAGGCAGGGTTGAGCTAGCAAGCACCGTGATTGAATCCTCAGCACCTTGTGCCTCCAAGCTTGTCACCACCTGTAAGTCATTTTCAAGAATCTTCCGAGGTGCATGTGGCTATGTGCATGTGATTTCAGCGTAAAGATGCAACAACCATGTCACAGAAGCATGTCCATCCAGAACGCAGGTGATGGGCATAGCTATGCATAGTGGAGCAAACATACCACAGTCTCTGTCCCCAAATCGTGGAGCACTTTGCAAGCCTCAATACCATCTGCAATGTTGTCTACAGTCCTGCCTGAAAGCAGCTGCAACTCAAATTGATTTGGAGTTAGCAGGCTTGCGTTCGGCACTATACAATCCTTGTACAAGGTGATTAGCTCCTTGGGAACATACAACCTGCACCATGTACACGAAGGCTGAAACCAATTTCTTTTGTTTCGCCGGTACACAGCTCATGGGTGACCAGCATACCTTCCATTATCGCCAAGAACAGGATCGCACACTGTACACAATAGAACCGTTGTGAGCGAAGGCCACCTGGAAGAGCATTGTTTCTGCAACAACGGAGGAAGTTACGTGCACACCATGCCGTACGCCGGGATCCTCAGCTTGCATCTTCTGTAACAGCTGCTGAACTCCTTGCAAACAAGATGGTGAGCCAATGAACCCCGTCAACAGATGAGAATGCTGACCGAGAATTCCATTTGCTTGAAGGCCCTCCACGATATCTTCCAGCTCCTCCCCACTCATGATAGTGCCTGTGCGGCGTGGGTACCCTGTGTGGTTCGAAAACTGCACTGTGTTGATTGGAGACACCTCGAACCCTAGCAGCTGCAGTGGAAACGCAGCTACTCTGTTGCCCACATACCCGTAAACAACATGGCTTTGAATTGATAGGACCCGCTTATATGCCGACATCCCCGAGACACCCTATCATAAGTTGCTCTACCTGGGCAGCATCGGCAAAGGAATCGGTCTGACAGCGCTGGAAGAGATGGTGAATAAGTTGAGGTCAAAGATGCTCGCAGCGGGTTGGCATCAGAAGCATAGAGTTAATTGGATGACGGGCGACAGGACAGTATTTTTAGCCAGAGTGTGTTCACCGCATACAAGCGGACACAAGGGGTGCGAAACGACGGTCGACGCCGATTCAGAGTGTACTTAAATGATGAAAATACGCGTATGACTGCAGTTCAGCGTAGGAAGTGACTCAGAAGGCCATCGTTCCCATCTCTTTGCACGAACATCTGCTCATAATGTGCCTGCACAACTTCCATGTAGGGCTCCTGAAAAAGTACAATATTTCGTAATAAACTGGATCAAGAATGAATCACACTGTGAATCCGTGGAGGCTAGGATGAGTGTCCCCGCGCCATGAGTGTATATGTACACGTGCAGAGGATCGTGTACACCAGAGGATTCATGGTGTGAACCAAGGAGCTCCGTCCTTTCTCATCTATTCTCAGCTGTATTTTCTCAAGTTTTTCACTCTGCTTCAGGATAGGCACTGTGTTTATTTCATCACGGACATGCTTCAGCACGAGAATCTGGGTGATTGTGCTGAGTTGAGGCTGGTGAGCAGCGAATTGGGTAGCAACTGATGCCAGGTCTAGCGATTGATCCCGAGTTCAATTCAGTGCATGGGAACACGTCAGTGACACGTTGCAAAGTGCCGAGGGCCAAAATCAAGCTGCCCCGGGGCCCACGTCACCCGCATCCATGTGCATGATGGTGCAATCAGGCGTAATCGCATACTCGCAACAACCAACTCATAAGCTAGGCTATGCACTCAAGAAAAGCGGGGGGGGGGGGGGTGGAAAGTGCCTAGCCCCTATGGGTCGCGCTGCGTCTGGAGCGCTTCAAACATGGTGTACTCTTGAGTGCGCTTGTTGCTACTCTCAACAAGGGGGGCCTGTGGGGCATTGCAGAGGTTGTGATAGCACGCATTCTTTGTGGGGGGGTTTCTCAGTCGTGAGAACAATCGTATCCTATCCAGGTTGAACTGGTTAGGATCCTGACGGGTGCCTTGCAGCCACGGTAACTTGAGGCGCGGCGCTCATCAGGGATTAGCGTGCTGTCTGAGTAAAGTTTCGTGACAGGGGCAAAGTACGGATGTGGATGGGAAACTTGTTGCAACCATTGTGAATGCGGGGAGCCAGATGGCATTAGGGGGGGTGATGGCGCAGCTGTGCACTTTCGTCTAACAATCAACCTTACATGACTGGACATTCGAGTTCGCACATTTCCTGCCCTTGAATCCAATTTTCCTCTGATGGAAAGTAGCAGTAATTCACAAGGTGAGCAATTCCCCTGACATAACACAGAGGTGGCCATGCATGGGAGGTCCATGCATGGCCACCAGGATTCACTTAACCCTTGCAGACGGGGTCTTAGTATGACAGATCTACGTATGTACATCATATGGTAACTACAGGTTGCTCGTAACGTTTGCGCCGTGGGGCAGGCAGTTCTGCGCTTCTTGCCGTCAGCCGTGTTTCAGAATGCGTGTGCACGCAAGTTGTGGAAGGCTCAGTTCGCATGCGCATCGCGCATTGGCCTTGAAGGTACATCAGCAGCGAATGTAATACATCTTGCTACTCTGTGCAATCAGAATGTGGCTTGACGTGTATCCTTGAATGCAGGGGCGGCGACGGTCTGGTTTGCACCTTCGTGATGAGTGCAGCAGGTGTGCAGCGTCTCAAGTTCCTCCAGGAAAGAGGTGCAGGCGCCGTTCTGTTCTTTTGTTCTGGGTCTTTTTCTGAAGGGCCTGGTAATCTGTGCAGGAGCTCCAGCAGTCTGTCGCCCCCAAACAGTGCTGCAACCGATAGTGCAGTACGCATGAAACTTCCTCCGCATGTACTTCTGTCAGCTGTCAGATATGCTGTTTTCTTCATCCTTCGCGTGTCTATGCAACTGTACGTGCATTATTCACGTTCGGGCTACTATGCGATTGAACTGGGATATTAAGGGATACGCGCACGGCATTTGTGTCGCTGTGTGTCGTACAGGGCCTCGCATATTCGATCGAATTTTTGCTTGATGATGCATGACACTCTCTGCTGTTTGTGTGCAGGTCGGTTGGACGGACACAGCAGGCAGCCTCACGACTGAAGGTGCGCACGCTCTAATTCTTCTCTTTCTCCGCTGTCTCTCTCCCAAGCTGCACTATAGTAATATAATACTGCAATAGTTTAAGCTGGAAGGCTAAGAAACACCTATGAGCATGTGCAGAGCAGTGGCACGACAGGCATGGAAATGAGCCACGCAAGGGATGTGACATCCTGGTACAGGCACTGGAACGAGAGGGCGTGCACACAGTATTCGCCTATCCAGGCGGTGCTTCGATGGAGATTCACCAGGCTCTCACTCGCTCCACAAGGATTCGCAACGTCTTGTGCAGACACGAGCAGGTGTGCCCTTGTTGCCACACCTGCAGCTAGGCTCAGCATACACAGCTCAGCGCAGCAGAGCTATACATGTGTGGTATGACTGTAGGGAGAAGTGTTTGCGGCAGAAGGCTGGGGCAAATGCACTGGAGAGGTGGGGGTGTGCATCGCAACCTCAGGGCCAGGCGCCACAAACCTTGTGACAGGATTGGCAGACGCGCTCCTGGACTCCGTGCCGATGGTAGCGATCACAGGCCAGGTGCCGCGTGCCATGATCGGCACAGATGCGTTCCAAGAGACCCCCATCGTTGAGATCACACGGCAGATCACCAAGCACAACTACCTCGTCATGGATCTTGCTGATTTGCCGCGGATTGTGAAGGAGGCCTTCTACCTCGCGCGCACCGGCCGTCCAGGGCCAGTGCTGATAGATGTGCCCAAGGACGTGCAGCAGGAGATGCAGGTGCCCAACTGGGACACCCCCATGGCCATCACTGGTTACATGAACCGCCTGCCCGCCCCTCCTGTGCGTGGCATGCTGGCGCCTGTGATTGCAGCTCTGAAGGGTTGCAGCAAGCCCATTGCATACATCGGCGGCGGCTGCAACCACGCCGGCCCCGAGATCCAGGAGTTCCTGGCCCGCACAGGCTGCCCTGTAGTGCAAACCCTGATGGGGCTGGGGGCGTCGCCAATGGATGCGCCGGAGTGCCATGGCATGCTTGGCATGCATGGCACAGTTTCTGCGAACGCAGCTGTGGATGGCGCGGACCTACTGCTGGCCATCGGCGTGCGCTTCGATGACCGGGTGACAGGCAAGCTGGAGTCGTTTGCGGCGCGTGCGCGCATCGTGCACATCGACATCGACCCCGCCGAGATCCACAAGAACAAGACCGCGCACGTGCCCGTGTTTGCAGACGCGAAAGAAGCTCTGGTGGTGCTCAACACTATGCTCGACGATGAGCCCATGCCTGCAGAGCAATTCGCCGAGTGGCGCACTTTCCTGGACGAGCAGCGGGAAGCGTTTCCCATGCGCTTCCCACAGCGGGACGATGTGATCGTCCCCCAGTGGGCCATCCAGGTTCTGTGGGAGGAGACAGATGGGCAGGCCGTTATCACCACCGGGGTCGGGCAGCATCAGATGTGGGCCGCTCAATGGTACCCGTTCAAAAGCCCGCGCAACTGGGTTAGCTCAGGCGGCCTTGGATCCATGGGCTTTGGCTTGCCCTCTGCACTTGGCGCTGCAGCCGCATACGACGGTGTGCCGCCTCTGCCTCTTTCGCTGCAATAGTAGGCCTGGGTGGCCATTCTGTGATTCTGCCCACCAGCTACTTGCTGCAGTGTGCACGTCTGCTGCTGCTTCAGAACGCGGGCACCTGTTTCATGGCGTGCGGGCCTGTGGAGCCACCCTGCGCCAGCTGCAGGCCCACAGAGCCCCGCAGACGAGCAAGCTAGCGAGCGCAGGGGTGCATGTGCAGGAAAGGATGGCAGGCAGAAGAAGCTGGTGGTCGACATCGATGGGGATGGGTCCTTCCTCATGAACTGTCAGGAGCTGGCGACTGCGGCCGTGGAGGGCCTTGAAACCAAGGTCATAATCCTCAACAACCAGCATCTCGGCATGGTGGTGCAGTGGGAGGACCGCTTCTACAAGGCCAACCGCGCCCACACCTACCTGGGCAAACGAGACTGTGCGGCGCCGCCCTCCCCCTCCTCATGCGTGTGTCCTGATCTGTGTTGTTGAGGGGTATAAAAGCGCGGGCTTCGCCAGCATGCACATGACTTTTATGTATCCAGCAGAACACCAACATATTCTCTGTGGTTCCATGAGCGTGAGTCACCATTGCATGAGCCGCAGACCTCTGCCATGCCACCTGCCCCACCTGCGCGCACTGGAGCATCTGTTCGTACAGCCAATTCTGTGCAGCTGGTCCTGCAGTTGCCTGTGGCTGACACATGTGGGTGTGCTTGTAGCAGAGTATCATGAGACGGGCAACGTAGAGGACATCTACCCAGACTTTGTCAAAATGTCTGAAGCTTTCGGAGTCAAGGCGGAGCGTGTTTTTTCGCCAGAGGAGCTGCGACCTGCCATCCGCCGCATGGTGGATACTCCCGGGCCTTATCTGCTGGACATCATGGTTCCCCATGTCGAACATGTGCTGCCCATGATCCCTGGTGGTGGCAGCTTCAAGGATGTCATCACTGAGGGCGATGGCACCTGGAAGTATTGAGCGGCAATGTTTACTGCTGGTGGAGTTGCAGATTGCATTTTTGTGTTGACTAGTTGATACGTGTGATGTCGCGCCGACTCGGTGGTGTGGTGTAATATTAATTGCATGACACATTCCGTGGTACACGCTAATTGTCCACACATTCCGTGGTACACGCTAATTGTCCAGTACGCTGCATTGAATAGAGTAAGTGCCTCACAGGGGTAAGCGCCTGAACAGCTGTGCACTGCAGTGCACTGGCCAGTGAACAGCTCGTCCTAACGCGCGAGCGAGCGAGCGCGTACCAGCGGCACGTCGTTCCAAACCGCGACTTATCAACTCCATCTCACAGAAATTTTATACATGGAGTGCCTGTATTTACCAATGGTTGGATTGAAGTGTTGGTCATTATCGGAATTGTAATACGTGGATTCACTGATTCTGAATGGACCATTCTGACTCATCGGTGAATATCCCTGGCTGCGGGTTTAGCAAACCTCTTCGATTGCCACAGCATGCACCTTCCCTCATACACAACTGCTGTCCTTCTTAATCGCACACGGGGTTATGATTTCGAGGCGTTGTACAGAGGCCGTCCGTTGAACATACCAACAAGTCGTCCAACACACACACTGCAGACCTACTAGTCAAATTCGGGCGAGCTAGCAGATACATGGTATGTTGTGGCGACGTGCAACGCTATCGGCGCTCAGATGCGCTACCAGCGCCGCTGGCCCGGAAATGGGAGTGGCGCAACAGGGATTAAGTTCTAGCGCTTGCTCGCTCAGTCCCATCGAGGATAGCAGCGATGAATTTTATGATGAAAAAGGACAACGTAATATGATTCCATGGGTACGAACAGTAATCAGCGGTGTGGGAATCATGCGGAATCCTCGGTACAACAAGGTGTGTACATCGCCGCACACGTGCTTTCAGATATTGCCTAGTATTGCCACCTGACACAGCAGAATACCAACAATTGCACCGTTTTATAATGTTTCTGAACGTTGAGGTGGGTGCAGGGGCTTGCATTCAGCGACGACGAGAGAGATCGCCTCCACCTTCGAGGACTGCTTCCTCCAGCAATTCTGTCTCTAGAAACGCAGATGGAGAGAGTCATGATCAATGTACGTATGAAAGCTTCAGATTTGGAGCGCTACAGCTACCTTCAGAGCCTGCAGGAGAGGAACGAGCATCTGTTCTTCAAGGTGGTGCGGGAACACATTGCTGAGCTCCTTCCACTCGTGCACCTACCCACCGTGAGAAAGGCGTGCAAGAAATACGGCCTGATGTTCAAATCCCTACCTAAGAGCCTGTTTCTCACCCGTAATGACGTGGGCAGCGTTGTACGTGTGCTGAAGAATTGGCCCGAGAGGTTCATAAAGGTGGTAATGGTGACAGACGGGCAGGTGGTGGGCCCAGCTGGAGATCTTGGCGTGCATGCTGTGAATGCAGTCATAGCAAAGCTGGGCCTTATGACTGCAATTGGGGGCCTGAATCCGTCCCTGATGCTACCTGTGCAGCTGGACATGGGTACCAACAACGAGGAGCTACTGAAATCCCAGTTCTACTCCGGCCTGCGGCACAAACGTCTAGACGGCGAGGCAGCAGATGCTCTGACCCGCGAGCTCATCGCAGGAATCAAGAGTAGGTTTGGCAAGCATGTGGTGCTCTTCTTCGAAGACATGAAGTATAGCACCGCGCAGACGCTGCTCTCCCAGTACGGGTGCGCTCTGAAGCCTTCCACAGGTTAACGTGTGCATAAAGTTACAGGATACTTGCAGACCCAATAGTCCCACTACCCCTGTTCGGCAGCCAGAGGTGGACAGAGGGGGTGGTGCGCAGGATGACTTTCCCCTGCTTCGCCGATGACTACCAGGGCCTTGCTGCCTCAGTGCTTGCGGCAGCGTTGGGGGCTATTCCAGACACGGGCACCAGCTTGAAGGAGCACCGTATTTTGGTTCTAGGGTCTGGGCCACATCGGGTGTGCATCGCAGAGATGCTAGCCTCCGCGATCTCCTTTGAGTCACGCGGCATGGCCAGCGAAGCGCGGCAGAACATCTTCCTCTTTGACAATGATGGCCTGGTCACCGCCTCCTCGCCCCATGCAGAGAGGGAGGATGAAGAGATGCGGGAGACGCTGCTGTACTCTAAGGATATTCCCAACAGCCATGACTTGGACGAGGTGTGTGGGCCCATGACACTGCCACAACCCCCCCCCCTGAAATGTCTCCGTTCGTTACACGTGAACGTCATAGATAATGAGAAATAGCTTGTTAAGGGCCTGTGTCGGGGAGCACTGTATAGAGCACAGAGCATGCTGTGCGGCAGCATTCGGGGGATGCATGCAGGTGATGCAGACGCTCAAGCCAACGATACTCATCAGCTGCACTTCCACCCCAGGCGCTCTGCAAACCATCCCTGAGTCAGCAATTCGCACGATGAGTAAGCATTGCACGCGGCCGATCATCTTTGCTCTGTCGTCTCCAACCGCAGAGCTATCGGCAGCACAGGCATACCACTGGTCAGGGGGGAAGGCCATGTACGCAAATTTCGAGGGGCTGCAAGAAGAGGTCACCACTCCACATGGGCAGGTGCTGACTCCAAGCAAAGTCCAGTCGGTTTACATCTTTCCTGGTATAGCTCTTGGAACATGTGTCGCACGGTCAACACGTATAAAAGAGGAACAGATTGTGGCAGCTGCACGGGCGGTCGCAGCCATGGTTTCTGACGAGGACAGAGAATTGGGTAGGGTGCTCCCCCCTTCAAGCAAGCTGCATGCTGTTGCAAAGCAGGTCGCCGTCACTACAGCCAAAACCGCGTATGACTACGGTATAGCAACGGCCTTGCCAAAGCCGGCGGATCTCTCCGCAATGATTCAGTCCTACATGCATGATCCTGCGTATGAGCGGTTCGGATAGGAGGTAGGATACCGAGCAGATGTAAGAATGGCCCTCTCAACACTACTGCAAACCTGTGCACAAGCAGGGCAGACGCCCAGTAGCACAAGCACCCATGAAGCTGACGGGTTCACAACTTTCTGCTGCGCTAAAGCTTTGAACCAACACCAAATTTAGGGACACTTGCAACCCACATCGCAACCTACAGGCCCACGCAAGCTCCTGTACGATACACCACGCTATCTACAACAAATTGCATATGCATATGGGTACGAAAGCATCCCCTCAGAGCTACCTACTTGAAAAAACGCATGCCGTGTGGCCAAGAATAATACACGGAGGTGTGATATCAACAATCAACACCACGGAAAACGAAAAGAAAATAATCACCCATGCATCACAATGACCATCTGCATGCTAGACTGATAAAAACATGTTTCTCCAGCACTCCAGCAGGCTGTGCATTGGAACATCTCATCAAGACCCTGGGCCAGCAGGTGCATGGCAGGCAACCTTATATCATACATCAAGCCTGCAGTTCATTAAGTACACTCCTCCACTTCAAGGTTGACCTGATCTCGACAGCTCAACAGGATCTGCAAGCCACTCAGCCCAGCGTGCGTGTCCCCTGCCGCCTAGTCTGGCCCACAGTTCTGTAGCTGCACCCATGAAAACTGCACATCCGCAGCGCGCAATTGAACTCAACACATAAGTTTTTATCGTACTCAGATCTAAAAGAAAGTAATAATACCACCAGAACCCGTGAACCCAGGCGGACCGGCAGCGAGAATTTGCTTACGGAAGCACTCCACTCCAGAGTTGGTGATGTTCCGGCATCGCTCCAGATTAAGCTGCCGCAGCTCCCCCATGACTGCTAGCCGCTGCAGACCCTGGTCAGTGATGAGGGTGCACCCGGCCAGGTCCAGGATCTTCAGGGAGGTCAGTGCGGGCAGCAGCGTCACACCCTCATCTGATATCTTTTCAGAGTTGTTCAGAGACAGATTGCGCAGGCGCGAGAACGTGGTGATGATCTTGAGGCTGCGGTCCGACAGCTTGCTGCCCATGATGCGGAAGCTGAGCAGGCTCGTGCAGCCTGCGATGTGTTCCAGGCCCTCATCACCGATCAGTGGGGCCTCGCTCAGGTCCAGATTCTGCAGCTTGCTGAGCTGCGACAGGTACTGCAGGCCTGAGTTTCCCACCGTGCTGCACTTGCGCAGCTCCAGCGACCGCAGGTTGCTGAGCTGAGCAATGCCCCGCAGCAGCGGCTCCGCGATCTCGCACTGCTCAGACACGATGCTGACCCACGTGAGCAGCTGCAGCTTGCCCAGCACAGTGCAGCCGTCCAGATTCATGCAGTTGGCGTTGTTCGCCCAGAGTTGCAGGCCCTCCAGCATCGTGAGGGAGCCCAGGCATGACAGCAGCAGCCGGCCTGCCTCTTCCGCACTCAGTGCATGGGCTTGCTGCTCCTGCAGTGCCGGCAGCGACGAGCACTCAACAATTGATAACGTCAGCAGCCTGCTCAGGCGGCCCACGCAGCACAGCTGCTCCTCCAGTAGGTCTCCTCTCAGCTTGCGCAGCTGCAGCCTCTGTAAGGACGGCAGGTTGTCCACCAGGCCCGGCAGCACGATGCTTGCAACATGCGGGCACGCTTTCACCTCCAGGCAGGTGAGCTGCACCAGTGCTGTGATCGCCAGCAGTGCCCTGCCGTGCAGGTCGCGGCACCCTCCTAGCCGCAGCTCCTTCAGGTGAGTCAGCTTGCACAGCGTCTCCAGGCCTGCACCCACGCAGCATTTTGCTCGTCTTTGGGCGCTGCACTCCAGATTGTTTTTACCAAAGCTCCTATGCACAGCTGCACGCACTCGAAAAAACTGAAAGAAAGGACAATGACAAGGGATCGATGCACACCTTCTGCTTTTAGAGGCAGCGTTTTGGACGAGTCCATTCCGTCAGAGCTCCAGAACTGCACGTTCTCCCCCTCAGCACGACCGTACAACCCGAGCTCTGTGAGGTGCTGCAGCCGGGTGAGAGGGTCCCAGGCCCTCGTGTTCTTCAACTTCATGGCTGCACAGCCATGCATGTACAGGACCTCCAGCTGGGGCAGGTCTGCGAGCACGCTGAGTTCAGCCTCAGTGAATCCTGAGCACTTGCCCAGAGACAGGCGCTTCAGCGAAGTTGCGACCTGCAGCTCTGCCAGAGCGTCTGGCTGTTCCAGCTTGGCGCAGCCCAGGGTAAGGTTCGTGAGGCTGTGGAGGCTGGGAACGATGCTCAGGCGCTCAGTGCTGTCCTCGCCGTGGCGCGCTGTGAGAGGGAATGTGATGGACTGCAGGTTGGGGAGATCAGCCAGCATCGGCACGTTGAACAGACCTGAAACTTTAGATTCTGGCGCCAGCTTCCAGCGGTCCCAGATGCGCAGCATCAGCCCATCTGCCCAGCACAGGACGCCTGACACGCTCTTGATGCGGAATGACTTTGCACTGTCGATGTGATCCAGCAGTGGGCGCAAGTCCACAGACTTCAGCTGGGGCATGGCAGTGAGAGCTGAAAGATCAGCAAGAGTGCGAAGAGAGGGATGCTGGATCCAATCTAGGCACTGTGATAGATCGAGGCGCGTGACTGCAGAGTATGTGTGCAGAGGCAGGGGATCCAGGCTAGTGGGCTGATTTGGGCTCAAGTGGGGCTGATATATGACACACTCCTTTGCAATGCTTTTGTGTATCAAGCGCCGCATACGAGAACAGACCTGCACTGGACTGCGTTCAGTCGATAGCGGTGAGCTGAGGGGCTCATCGGAGGGCCTGTCAAGGGTCAGTGAGGGAGTCATGACGAAACCCGCACCTGGGAAGCCGCCAACAGGTCATTTCGCACCCCAGCAGCAAGAACGATTGTGTCACCAAGCTTGCACAAGATAAGGGCAAGCAGCTCATCCTGCAAATGTAGCCCGACCCATGTGCTTGTGGACTTGATCACACATTCGGTTCCACCTGTACTGATGCACAGGTCGTGAATTCCAAGTGAATGAGAGATCCATGGGAGTTGAGAGGAATCATCGCAACGTACGAGCAGCTGTGTCGCCGTCAATGGCACACACGTGCCCATTGTCATCTGTGCGCCGCTTCTTCACCCCGCGCAAAGACATACCCCGCTAGCAGCACGTTCAAAGAGTAGAAATAAATACGACGGTGCGGCGTGCAAGTGAGTAGTTGCCTGGAATACGAGCGGAAGGAATCTTCGGCCAAGAGATAGAATACAGCATCGGAGTCGGCAGCAGTTGTATTATGATACGGAAGAGCCCGTTTAGGCCCTGCGCGACATGGACAAGTGGTACTGATGTCGTGCAACACCTGCACCGACGAAAGCAGCGACTGTGGGCAAGCACGTTCGCACAGTGGCGGGAAATTTTATGTTCTATTCTGAAGTCCACCATTCTGTAGTCTCCGCTTCGATGGATGCGCTGCATTGTGACCTACGAAACGGGCCTGTCTTACTTCCTTTCGGCTCAATTGAGCTCAATTTGGCATCAGGTACACATAATTGCACGAATTAAATCTAACTGACATTTGCCGTGAACATGTGCTGGATGAGAACGTACTTTGGCACAGAGCCTAAGCTCGCCGTTGAGTGATGATTACGGGCTGCCTGGGGTAGTGTGGATCTTTGTGTTCCCACTGTGACTGGTTCACCTCTACATGCATTATAATCCCCCCCCCTTGCCCGTATCAAGGGGACAATATTCTAAAAGCGTGCAGTGTCTACACTGGCAAGATAGCAGTGTCTTCTGCGAGCCATGTAGCCCATGCAACGACCAGTCCTGTTCTACAGGACGGAGTTGATTGCTAGACTGCTCTTCAAATCCATTTTAAGGGATTAAGGTTCATGACTCATGAATCATGAGGCTTGGATGTGGCGGGATGTCCGACCAGCCGCTCTTTCCATGGAAATACCAGCTCCCCCCCACGGACCCGGACAGATGCCATTACGTTGGTGGACCTCAGCTGTGAGTTCTCAGTGTATGCCTTGGGTTCTGGAGCCCTCTGTCCTTATGCAGGGCTTCTCAGCTTCTGGTTTGCTGCGATGCATGCAGTCACAGCAGCATATGTCTTGCTTGTTGGTTCTTGTTTGTTTCCGGGGGGCTACCATGAAAGGGTTACTCAGGCGCTCCAGAATGCCACCAGCCACTGGGGGATATCTTGCACACGGGAGCCTCTCTACCGGGAGGTCGACACGTCTGCCAAAGAGACTACTGGGCACGCCTGCGGGGATATATATATGCAATCCTTAACTCCTGTCCCGGTTCCATGGCCCTCGACACTGTGGTCACGCACCCCGACGGCGCAGCACGCACCACCGCCGCCGCTGCTGCTTCTGATGCGAGAAGTCGCAGATTTCATGCCTTTTCGACCTGCAGAATGCCCAGGCTTGCCCTTTGTGGCTTTGTTTTGGAGTCGCAGTGCTACTTGGACTTGCAGGGTGCGCAGTTCCTCACACTTCTTGCAGAACCGGGCCGCTGAAATGGAGCATTCCTTGCCAGTGCACATTGGGAGATCAGCGTGGCACATAACAAGTGCAACCATACGCTTTTTCGCTTGGACGTACAACTGTACTCAGTCAGCGGCAGCTGTGCTCTACAGGTGGGAGGGCCCGGCTGCCTGGATTGCTCGTGCCCACTGCTGAGGTAGAACAACGTTTCTCATGTGGGAAATACTTGTAGGCTGTTGAAAGTGGGGACCTTGTTGTGAATCATAACTTCTGATTGAATGGATCCTGAATTTCACATATTTATCAGTTTCTCATGGTACATGCCAATGCTGTCCTTGAGATACACATGTGTGTTCTCACTGCCCCTGTTCGTACCCAATCCCCACACATTCAGACTGCCAGAATTCTGAGCATAGATCGCGTGTTGTAATGGCAACTTCCTTGCCAGCTCAATATCTTGACCAAGGATTGTGAATAGTTTATGTGCACAGCTGTACTTGAAACTGCTGTCTACACCTCAACTCGTATCTAGTATGTTCAGCGTCTTATTATCCTGTTCTAGAGCTCAAAACAACACACAGCACGCCTCCAAGAAGACAAGTATGGACACTTCGTGCCTTCCCATTCAGTACATGCATGCAATGTCTCCTGACCGAGATATTGCAATTTGCACTGGATACCGTGGATCGATTTGGGGAAAGGGGCCACAGAAGCGCACAGCACGCTATGTTTGTTGGTTGGGGTCTTGCAGCTGTATCTCGGTTGGGATAGATAGAGTGTAGAGAGCGGTTAGGTATCGCCATAGTAGTACAGCAATAAGAATGCATCTCCCATGAACTGGCTGGCGGGAATAAACAGGAAATTTCCAGGTTGCATGTAAGGGAATAGTGGGCTCACTCTATAACGTGCATATGCTGGCACAAGTTCGTGGCACCTCATTGTGTGTGAATTGATAGTTTACAGACTGTCCCGGACGGTCCCAAGGTCAGTAGCGGCCAACTTATACACCCCTGCAGCCCGTGTTTGTAGCAATTTGATGGCTAAAAGGTAGCCGCGATCCTTTGGCTACTCTTATCAACGCACATTGCCAGCTTGGACCCCTGTCTGTGCTCCTGAGCTGTGGCAACTCATTCGTGCATGTAAGGCAACTTAATAACTGTTCTTTGACATCGCCGTCTTCACTCTTGTGACCGACGCTGTGGTTCCCAGTACCACTGTCTCCTGTTCTGTGTGTGCACTAAGATGATGAATACGTAGAGCAGTCTGCAAGGGTACACAGACACAGCGCATTTTGTTATGTAGGTCCCAAAAATGACGTCTGACTGGATGGGAGTAGCCTGAACGGCTACAGGTAGCACACAGGTGGGGTCTAATTGTGCACCATTCGCAAAGTTTCCACCAAACGCAACCCGGGATGGTGCAAAATCCTTCACAGCGACAGGATATGATAAATTCGAGGAGCTTGTTTGAATGGCTGGCTCTGTGGCAAGCCACTGCACATACCTACGTTCCCATTCCAGAGGTGGCCACAAGGAGATTGCTGCCATCATCTGAATGTACGATTGCTGCAACATAGAGGATGCGTGATGCTAGGCTGACTTGCTCAGAGTGATGGTAAAGTAAGTTTGCAGGTTTTCATCTGTGTGTCAAGGGTGTGGAGCTCAGTTCTGGTGGGATGGCATTCTTTCATGAAGCTGCAAAAGTGAATCCTCATCCTCAAGGAAAGCAGCTGCGTGCGCTTGCCACCTTGTATGACGGACACACTGCCTCTGTGTTCGGCTCACAGTGCACCTCATTGCCTGTGTGGCTGCCAGCACACGGTGTAGCATCAGACAGCTTTCTCCACATAGACTTTGATGTCTTCTGGCACAGTCAGGTCTGGGACCCCAAAGTGTCCCTCCTCCTCCAGTTCACACTCGCTAGCCGTGATGGAACTGGCGCATTGGTAGACGAATACTGTGTCGCCTGGTCCAGGTTAGATCTGGTTCAGGTATGGCTTGTCTGCTGCAAGGAACACCAGTGTCCCCTGTCCCATGAGCTTTGAGATGAGCTTGAGGCTGGCTGCAGGAACTTCAGCAGAAAAACATCATTGAAAAAGGGGCACATGCTGGCTGTGTGGCGTCCAAGGTGTACCAGGGCAGCAGCACATATGTGATGCTTGCAGAGTCCACTGTTGGGACCACACATAGCTCGCTGCCATGCCCATTGGTGCTTGAGTCATGCAAGACGATATATACCTGCGGCTGCAGTACGAAGTTTGATGATGCCCGGCCCTATGTGCTTCAGGATCAGCTTGTCACCCATACATCACACATTCCAGGGCTAGTTCGGAACAGCATCAGCAACAAAGCAGGGATACACATGGCTGATAATGTCGGAAACACTGCAGGCAAGTGTCTGGACAATATTGTGCAGTGTCCGACTCATAGTGTGGAGTTGGGGGCACTCACTTTCTACATTGACAAGCACACTTTCAGGTATAGCTGCTTCAGACTTTCGACGCATGTAAAGTCGTTCATTCCGTACGGTCAAGAGCTTTGTGACGTGCTGCAGGATTCTTGCTGGCACCTCCTCGGCCACAGATGTTCGGCAGCTGCTGGCCAAGCTTGAGTGGATGCAGTCACAGTCTGCGGGTACGCTTGCAGTGAGTGACAAGCATGATTTGCAGCCAGCACCCGAAGCCACCACCGCCTCACATGCTCCCGAAAGCGTTACTGCTGGGACACCACATACACAGTCTGAAGCTCGTGGCCATTCGTCATGGCTGCGCAGTCCTTTCAGCAAGAAAAAGAGAGGCAGGAGTGAAGAGCCCAGGCACGGTCAGTCTTCACCAGAGCCATCTGCTGAAGAGACACCTGGATTAGCACCCACTAGCAGCCAACAGCAGAGTACAGAAACTGTGTCAGATAGCGCAGTGCGAGGCAGCAGATGGCGCAGAACGCCAGGAACACGTTCCCGCAGCCTGTCACCTTTTTCAGGTGGAGCATGGCTTCCACACTGGCGGCTGCCTAAGCTTAGTGCGTCAAGAGGGAAGACCCCCGACGGGGATGCAGTGGACACAGCCTGCAGCCCAGTCGAGCCTGAGTTTGCAGATTCACTGTTGCAGAGTCTGACTCGCTCAGATGCTGACACCCCCGTTCAGGAGCAGCAGCCTGTGTTTGCCAAGGTTGGGAAAAAGTGGCATAAGGGAATCGCTGTACGTGTGGATAGTGAGGGTCTCGAGCAGGTTGTGAGAGTGCAAGTGAACGGTAGTGTGCAGGAGCTCAGCCGCGATCGGGTTGTTGTGCCGGTGAAAGCGACCGAAACACATTCAGCAGCTCCTTGCGCACTTCCATCTACAAGTGCCCCAGACAAGTGGAGTGTGTCAGAGCTCATAGCAGCTTTAAAAGCAGACGACAAGTCTGAGCCTCTAGAAGATGGGCAGGCAGTGTTTGCAAAGCTGAAGGGTAAGTGGCGGAGTGGGGCCGTGGTGTTGTCACGTGAGACAGGCAGTGGAACATGCTACACCGTAATGGTGGGGGGTGATCTGTATGATCTGAACAGAGATGAACTATGTACTCATGTCCCTCCAGGAGCTGAGTCGGCAGATGTGGCCGCCGAGCTACCGTGTGTTGACAAGGCAGTTGGGGACGACTTGACACAGAGCTTGAAGTTGAACAAGAATTCTAAGCCAATTGCTGAGAAACAGCACGTGTTTGCAAAGATTGATGGAGACTGGCAGGTGGGTGTGGTGGTGAGTGTGCGCAGTGGAGCGCAGCATCAGATGGTGTACAGCATCCGCTTGCAGCATGGTGTGCATGATCTCACCAGGGAGGAGATCTGTCCTCGTGTACAAGCACCCAAAAAACAGAGAGTGCTACCACGGTGGTCGCAAGGCATCTTGGGCAAGTTCCAGAGGGGAAAAGCTGCCACACCAGGGAACGATGCAGGGGAGGGCAGCGATGCAGAGCTACAACCTGATCTCCCAAGTGCAGCTGAGGCTCTTGTCGAGTCGCAGCGTACAGGACTGGTGGCTGCTGCTGTGGCTGAAGGGATTGATCCACGTGGGCTTGGAGACGTGTGTGCTGACAGTGAAAGACAGCTAGAAGGTTCAGGGTTCGGTGTGTGCGATGTCGATCCCAAGTCACAACATACTACCCTGAAGGCTGATCAAGCTGCAGGCTGTGATGTGCTTGTGTCAGCTTCCTTGGCAGGCCTCCTGAAGCAACAGACGCGCTGTTTGCCAGACAGCGATGGGGAGCCTGTAGCTGAGAGCACCAAGAACATGCAGACCACATTCCCATTAGACAAGGATGGGTGGAATACTGCAGATAAGGCACCAATGTTGGATGCCTTTCCAGATTCTGTCCATCTCAACAGACAACAGGAAGCTGAAACCCTGCCGCACGACGCAGGCTTTGCTCTGTGCGTGGCAGTCCACAACGGAATACACGTCGTTGGCAGGGAAGTATTCAGCACTGCATGTGACGTGAGCTCAACCTCACGGTCGTCATGGGTGACTATACAGTGCATGGAGCACCTGGCGCTGGATTGGGTTCCCCAAGACAAGTGCTGCAAGATACTTGTAGAGCTGCACCAGCTTGATGCGCGGCAGGGCAGTGTACATCACGGAGACAGCAACATTCTTTCAGGGTCAAGGATCATTGCGTGGGCCATTGTGGCTCCTCTCCAGGAGATACTTCCACATGCAGCCACACTGAACAGTGCCCCTCAGTGGATCCCAATGCAAACTGGCCCTGGAATCGACCCCAGAGGCCACCCCTTGTATAGCTTCCATGCGTGTGCTGTGGATGCATGCATCCATAATCACATGCTGGATGCTGAGACGTTGCAACTGTTGGATTTCTTACCCCAGCTGGTGCGTCAGCAGCCACCGATTCACATCGCTGTTTCTCTCCGGCCTGGAAACAACCCCCGCCCACCCTCCCCGCAGCCTCCAGTGTTTGGGCATTCAACAATTGGCTTCTACCATGGTGCAGCCGAGACCACCACATGCCAGAATCTGGAGCATGCTCCTCAGTGCTGCGATGACGATGCAGTTGAGAACCAAGTGCGGCAACCTCAACCTTTCCAAAGCTTGCTGCACCTGCATAATGCATACCACCAAACTGAGATGCTGTTCAGGAGATGGCACCTCCGTTTGAAGCTGCGCTGCATCCTCCAGCAGCTCCCGAACCCTCGCCACCCATTGCTTCAGCAGAATCACCTGTGGTACTTGCACAGATGAAGGAAATGGTCAAGCAGCAAGAGGTCCTACAGGAGCAATCTCATCAAGTGCAAGCCATCATTCAGCAAATTCGCGAGGAGCAGTCTGAGCTGAAGCAGTACTTGGAGCACCGGTGGAAGCAACAAGATCAGGCCTTGCCAGATAAAAGAGAGGCAGCGGCAACCACCCCTCCTGAGTGTGTTGCACAGCCACCGGTGGCCGCGTCTCAACCAGCAGTCATCATGGACACCAAAAGCGTGGAACAAGAAACAGTGTGCCACACAGTGTCGGAGTATGTTCACGTCGCACAGCAGGACCTACAGGTGCTGAAGGATCTAGAAGTCAATGGCTGTCACGTCAGTGATGGGGTTTTCAGGGGCACGCCTGCACAGTTGGACACAGCCTGCCAGCAGCACGGAATCACGCGTGCAGAAGCTGCTCTTCTTCACAACGCTGGCATGGGCAGCATGCTGCTGCCCAGCACAGCTTTACCGACCAAAGTTTCAGCAGATCTGGAACTTCAAGATAGTAGAACCATAAACACTGTATTGATCCAGTTTGTCAGCTTATTACCATGCCCGGAGGTGAAGACAGTGCACAAGCTAGCAAGATGCTACATGCGATTCCAATTCTTTGACCTGAGACCATCTGAAACACCGGTCTACATGCTGGAACAGCTGCAAGCCTCATCTAAAATGCAGGTACACACACCTTTTACGCAATGAATTGTGCGCACAGACTTGCTGCAGAGGTCCAACGAAACAATGACCGTGCAGGACAACAGGGGCAACACTCCTCGCACGTACCTACTCCAGCCCACGTCAAGCAAGCAAAGCACGCTCAAGTATGTCATAGACGGACTACATGACTTCTCCTTCATGCAACAATTGGATGGGCAAGATGACACCAAGGCCTCAGCGGTACTCAGGGCCAGGCACATCGCCTTTACGCAATACCTGGCCACACGGCAGCTCTCCGTGGACGTGTTTGATGCAGACAGCCGGCTGCAAATTGGAACAGCCAGTGTCGACTTGCAAGGACTGCTCCGCCAAGGACGTGAGCATGCTGAGTGTGTCATCAAGGTTCCAGTCCTGAATCCCCTGGACCCTCTCATCCAACAGCAGGGCTCACAGCCTCAGAACAGCAGTGCGGTGGCTGGTCAGCAAGCAGCATCAAGAGGAGTGCTGCAGGTGTGTACATGCAGCCCTGTGTGCATCACCCCCCGTGCTCCAGTTGTCAGGGCAGTGGAAAGAGTGCTGTTGGCTGCGTGCATAGGTTCGATTGATCAACATAGGCAGCAAGCATGATGACGTGGACTTGAGCTTCTCAACCAAGACGCCAGAATCTCAAGACGTCGACCAGTTCAAGGTCCGGTCCTTGGCGCTGTTGGAAGAGAACTCCAACTTTGTATCAGAGCTGATCCCATCTTGGCCAGCGTCAAGGCAGACTGATGAAAACAGCAGCAAGAATGTGCCTGAACATGTACTCATCGAGTTAAGAAAGGCTTTGAGAGATCTTGGAGGCAGAAAGATGCAGCGAGAGTCTGGGCTCAACATCATCTCAAGGTCGTCTCCTCAGACGGGCAAGGTACCGATCAGATTGCACCCTCCCGATGCATTTCTTTGACTCGCCCCTGACATGACAGATTGGAACAAGACAGACTACCCCTCAGAGTTGTGGTGGGTGGCTGCTGCAGGACACAGATGCACTCATCCAGCAGAGGGTGCTGGCAGATGTACAGGCGGTTCGGGAGCGCCATAAGTATGCAAGAGTCACTCGTTGCTTGCAAATGAATAGAACGCAGGCTCATAAGGTCATGGTAGAGTATGGTAAGGCTGTGATATTGAATTCCATTCGATTCTTTAACCCCAGTGGAGAGGCACACACATTCCACCTCAAGGCATGCACTCCCGCCTCATGTTCAGCTCTTCCCTGCATCGTCTCAGCCCTTGCTTTCGACTGCTTGAATGGTGAGGGCTGGAGCACACATGCTGGTGCGCGTGTGCCAACATGACATCACGCAGTGCAGATAGATGCACCTGACATCATCAGGCCCATCAATTCGCACATGGAGCTGCAAGCACTCCAGAATGCTCTAGGGCAGCAGCCAGACGCTGACAAAGACAACTGCGAGCATAGCGTACTGGCAGGCGATCTGCTGCATCTGCGTGCACAGGAGGTTCTGACTGTTCCGTTCCTGATTCAAGTGCACAAGGGTGCACAGGAGACGTCTTTCTCTCAGAGCTCTTCAAACATTCAACAGCCAAGCAGCATTTTAAACAGCTCCACGTCACCAGATGCTGTCAGAACAGTGAAGCTTGCACTTGTGAGCTGCACAACTAACATGCAGGTGCGCCGCTCCCAGCTCACAGAACATATCTATAATGTAATATGTTCCAAAAGCAGACAAGACTCTCCACTGACTCTCACGTCTCACGTCTCACCACTGGATTTTTGTGTATCGTAGGTGTGCACGCACACAATTTCTGTTGTGATGCGGAGGCCTGTGCTTGACAGAACTTTCCGCTTCTATGCCCCCCACGCAGATGTGCTGCGGGAGAACATCAGGCTGAGCTCACTGCCAGGACGGGAGCACACATTCTATGCGCCAGGTAGCAATTTGCAGCAACTGTTTGCAACTTGCTCCCATGCGCATGTGGTGGTGACCGCCAGGCACTCCACCGCTGCTGCAGGCTCCTGTGACACCATCAGTATCAAGACAAAGTCTCAGGCATGCACTGCGCAATCGGAGACATTTTATATCACATTCTATACTGATTCTCTGAGGGTTAGGCCCTTGGAGATCTGGCAGGTGTGACATCTCCCAGTCACAAAAGTTTATACTGGTCACCGATGCCTTGCAGTTTCCTCTATGTGTGAGATGCGAGCAGCAGAAGACCAGGTGGGGTCTACATGCAGGTGCACGTTCACTGGTTGAACTCACACGAGGTCACCGGTACTATTGGTCAAACCAACACAGCTGCAATCATTCTGCGTGGCTTGCCCTCGCAAGGAAGAGATGTGGTGCTGTTTTGCAGCCATGCAGAGCTGCAGCTGGAGCCAGACAGGCTGCATCTGCCTGCTGCTTCGCAGATGGAAGTCAAGCTGCAGTTCAAACCATCCTCCACGGGGTTGAGGAATGTGGTCATGAATGTTGTTGACAGCATGACAGGGTCTCTCGTAGATGTCATACTGATTCGAACCCATGCACGCGTGCCACATGTTTCAAGAGTGTTTGAGGTGGATCTTCCTGTGGGCACAGTGGTGAACAAGAAGGTGGGTTTGGGTCCTGGCAAGAACAAGTTGAAACGCAATGTGACAAGCATGTTAACCTGTTCTGAGCATCAGAGATCCAGCGCGACCTGTGCGCTGATCTGGAATCTTTCGTGATTGCAAAGTTGATGAGTGGGTGGCTGGTTTGCAGGTGGGGTACCGGAACATGTACCATCAGCAGCGCAAGTTCATCTTGAACACTAGCAGACCGGAGATGGTGAAGCTTTCACACCGAGAGCTTGTGATCCCTGCCCAAGGGCAGAGGAACATAGGCATTCAAGTGAGCAGCAAGCATGAGGCAGCTGGCATGAAGGACGTGCTCATCTTCATCGGAGACGAAGAGAACAGGAATGAGGAAACCTACAGACTCTGCTGTCATGTGTACGAGCCATAGTGTAAAGCTCTTGGATAAGATGTTGTTTCAATCCAACTTGTGATATTGTGTGTGGGTGCAATGCGATGTAAAGTCATACCAGACATGGTACGCAAGGCTGAGGAGGCAGGCCCCATAGGTGCCATGTACTCGTTGGACCTGATGTACTGCAAACGTAGCCACAAAGACCAGTACATGTGGACTGCAGCATTCAGCTTCACCCCTGATTGTGTCAGAGCTTCCAAGAGGCTAAAGCTTCTGCACTCCGCCGGCCGTGTTGCTTGCGTGTGTTACACTGCCCTGCCTGCTGATCTTACCGTACCCCTCACTACCTTACAGTGTGCTCATTTGTTTTGTGAGGATGCCCTGCCCCACACTGCCGTTTCCCCTTCAATCTCCCAGCTGTCCTTGCTCTCCGACCTGGGTGTGGATGCCACATCGATGGCTGCGTTGCGGTCTCTGCTTCACTTCTTGATTGCCCCTGCCAACTTTCGTTTCCCGCCCCCTGCTTGCCGTGCCCCTGTTGCGGATGGTGCCTGCGATTGCTGCTGCTACTTCTGAGCTCGTGCCACCGTGCGTGTCCTTCTGTAGTTGGCAGCAAGAAGCCTCGTGCGCCTGCTGTTCCTCCTGTCGCCCCCCCCACCCCCCGTGCCAGATCTGGCTCTCCTGCCTCTTCTTACTGTGTCCCTGTGTCGTCTCCTGCCTCTCGTGTGTTCTCTCGCGCATGCAAGATGGTGCGTCGGTGTACTCTCTGGGCTCTGCAGTTTCAGTTCGTCCTGATGTTGTGTTGGCTGGGGTCGCCCTGGGTGGCTGCCCCTCCTCCCCTGCTCTTCGCAGTGCTGAGGCCCAGTTCCTTCGGGGTTCGCGTGATCCCTGATGGCATATATTTTTTGAAGGCTGCAAAACTGCACCATACTGCCCAATGTGCCAGACATCTGCAACACACAATGCACGGCGTGGCGGATGCAGGTGCGTACATGTGAGGAGATCTTTGCCGAACGGCTCTTTGAACATACCTGGCGCATGCAGCACAACAGCGATGTTCGGTACACTATGGTACCCTATACCATAACTATACCATATGTATAGATCGATCGCTATAGCTATTGCAATAGCAATAGCGATCGATCTCATGCATATGGTTTCGGGCCACATGTCGCAATGTCAGAGACGCGGCCTGGCAGATGCGTGCTTGGACACGCAGACCGAATGATACTCTCATGCAAAACCATATCAACGGCTTCCACTTGTTTCTGCATAGGCTCTCCTCTAGAGACGATGCCGTTGCGTCGCGACCGCAGCCCAGTGGAACACAGCCGCTACTCATTTAGGTCCTCGGCTGACAGGCACAACTGCATAGAATTTCAACATGCATAGATGCTGATCCCCTGCACATTGTGCGTGATGCCACCTTGCTGTCGATAGCGTGTGGTCGTTATGCTTCAGCATTGCATGCAGCTTCGGGGGACTGCTGGAAGATACAATTGTTCCCAGTTCCGCACATACGTTCCAAATAAGCAATGGGGCAGCAGGCTGCATGTTTCCAAGCGCTGTGCAGACAACTCAGAGCCTCTTGTTTCACGGGTGACAACATGCAACGCTGCAGGCACAGCGCAGTCCATGCCTACAGCAAGAGAAAACCCCCTGTTCTGGCAAGTAGTAATTCCAACAGCTCTGGTGCTGCTCGTTTGCAATGTTGATAGAATCTGCATGAGTGTGGCGGTGATCCCGATGTCCACCACATTCGGTTGGTCTCCAGCCATGCAGGGCTTCGTAGGCTCTGCCTTCCTGTGGGGGTACATGGCGACGCAGCTTCTTGGCGGCCAAGCAGCCGACAAGTATGGGGGCAAGCTGGTGATAAGCGCAGCAATAATCTTCTTCTCCTTGGCATCCCTGCTGCCCCTTGCTGCCCCTCTCGTGCCAGCTGCCAATGTTCTGGCCCTCGTCGTCGCCTCCCGATTTCTAGGTGCGACCCTTCAGCGTGCAACTTGCCACAGGTGCACAGTGTGCAAGCATCACTGAGTGGCGGCGCTGGTGCTGCAGTGGGGGTGGGGGAGGGGGTTGTGCTGCCCTCCATGAACTCTCTGGTGGCAATGCATATCTCCCCAGCGGCCAAGTCACGAGCTCTGGGCTTCATATTCACAGGCTTCCACTGCGGCAACCTGGTGGGCCTGACGCTGTCGCCCGCCATCATCGCCGCGCATGGCTGGCATGCACTCTTCTGCGTGGTCGGCCTGCTGGGCATCCCGCTCCTGCTGCTTTGGCGCACCATGCAGCCGGCAGCGGCATGGGGTGTTGCAGCAGGCGGCACGGCGGCCGTGACGAGGCACCAAGTGCCGCTGCCGGAGCTGCTGGGCAGCCGCGCGGTGCAGGCCATCATCGTCGCAAACTTCGTCAACCACTGGGGCTACTTCATATACCTGTCATGGATCCCCACGTTCTTCTCTGCGGTGTACGGCCTCAACATGAGGGCCTCCAGCTTCATGGCGTTCGTGCCATGGATCGCAATGGCTGTGGGCTCCTCCGTGGCCGGCCTGCTTGCCGACCGCCTCGTGCAGACCCTCCCGGTGCGCACCCCCGCCATGCCCGCCGCTCCTCGAGCAGCCCTCCGCTCTTGCACGTGCACACATGCACACACACGCGCATGTAAGAAGCAGAAACCACAAGGTCATGATGGGCATCGAACCACTCGGCCCGAACGCATCAGTTCTAAGTACACACGAGTGTATGCATGTGTGCGCACATGGGAACTGCGGCGGCGGACTGTTGCCTTCCTGATGCTCCTTTTGTCGCAGTATTGATGTGATATCCCTACTACTGTGTGTCTATGTGGTGTTGTGAAGCGACGGCCGGTGTGGCTATGCAGGTGGCTAGGGTGCGCAAGGCAATCCAGGTGACGGCGTTCATCGGCCCCGCGGTCGCGCTGCTGCTGCTGACGCTTCCAAACGTGAGCTCGAAGGCCGCCATGGCGCTGTTCACCATGGCGCTGGGTGTGCAGTCGCTGGGCCAGGCGGGCTTCGTGGCCAACATGTCTGACGTGGCGCCGCACAACGCAGGCCAGCTGTTCGGCCTCTGCAACACTTTCGGCTCGTTCGCTGGCATTGTGGGAGTGTCGGCGGCGGGCGTGCTGTACGAGGCCACAGGATCCTTCAACAGCCTCTTCTACGTGTCAGCAGCGCTGTATGTGGTGGGGGCGGCTGTGTTTGGGGTGTGTGCGCACGTCGGAGTGGTGTTCGGCGGCAAAGACACGGCAGGCAGCTGATCATTCCCCCCACTGGATGCTTTATAGACTGCAAGCGTGCGCTTGCTCCACCAGAGGCGCATGACGCGTGGCGCCTGCGGCCTGCAGTGTGAGGTTCTTGCGGGGCCCACACACCATAACTGCGATAGTTGTGCTCTGCAAGGCTGCGGCTGTGGGCTCGCCGAGTGCTGCACGTGACCGGTGACACAGTAGACGATTTGTTCATTAACCAATCAGGGCACGGAAAGTGTTGACGATGTATGTGCACGCCTGCTGGAAGTTTGCTGCAGCATGCCCTTGGCCGAGAGGAACACCGCCGATGTAATGCAAGCCTCTGCTGCGCAATGCACGCCAGATCGACCGCATGCCATGCACTACGTAGTTACATCATGACCTCGCTCACGCACTCTGTGCTTGGGCACCGCGCCACTGCCAGGATGAATTCCATGCACTTTGATAGGCAGGCGGTACCCTTCGCGCAGCTTCCCAAGCAACTCATCACGCTGCTTGTCGCCCACCCCGGACTTGCCACTCCACAAGTGCAACGCAATTGTGGTTGCCAACTCAGCCTGTAGAAGCATGCCATCCTCTGCAAGCCTGCGCATCACCTCACAGAGTGCGGCCACGTCGCCCACCCACATGCCATGCACGGCCGCCACCAGAGGGCCCGTGAGGCGCTCACTCAAGGCGCTCCTCCTCTTTCCATCCAAAATATCAACAGCCACGATCAGCACCTGCAGCCTCTGTTGCGGCTGCATGCTCTGCAGCATTCTGTCCGCCACCTGTACACACACACACACACATACATACACACTCACACTCCTAGCCACTTGCTGCAGTGACCGGGGCCTTGCACGCGCGAGGGGTTCACTTGCCAATGCTTGCAACACAGCAGCCGTGGGTCTCAGGAGCAGTGCATGGCGGCTGCCATGTGTCGGAAGCCGTGGAATCTGATTCTGTGATGAAGAATCGCGGGGGGGGGGGGAGGCAGGAGCGCACTGCTGGCCGCGTCGTGGCTAGGGTGGCAACCAAAGCGCGCACACAATCACGCAGCTGCCTTGGAGAAGCCACAGCAGTGGCCTCATGCTGTGGCACCACTGCACCATCTTCTGGTTGCATGCATGCAGGTTGCGTGGCAGCGGCGGCAGGGCCGGGCAGGGCGGCAGCCTCTTGCGCCTTCGCCCTGACAGGCTGTCCACATGCGGCGGCCGCCAGCAGTCTCTGAGCAGATCGCTTCTGATCGACCTGGCTCAGCTGCTGCGTGCACCCCACCGCACCGCCGGGCGCTGCAGCCGCTAGCCACAGCTGCCAGATGCACTGGCCGAGTACGTCGGGGATGATTTTCCCCTTCAGCAAGCGGGCCTGCGCAGAGTCCCCCACAGCGCACAGCAGAGGCAGCGCGAGGCGGCTGCTGTGCCTGGTGTGGGGGACGCCGCCCCCGAAGCTGCATGCCAGCATCGCAAGGCCCTGGTCACCCACCTTGGCCATCTGCGGCATCAGCAGCGACGCACACGTGTCATAAAGCGCGGGGCTGTGCAGGCCCAGCTTGGAGAGGCCCCACATGGTGTGCACGAGGTGCCTGGGAGAGAACGTGGAGAGGTGCCCACGGGCGATGCGCTCGTCCCCGACCGCCGGCAGAGGCCGCAGCATGCGCGCCGCAAGCTTGTCCACCGGACCCTGCATGCACACACCGATCACGGCAGACGCACTGGTGTGGCACGCCGCAGGAGGCGCTGCAGCACACATTCGTGCGGGGCACACGCTGCTGGTGGCTGCCTGCCATGCCCCCTCCAGGCCACGATTAATGAACAGGACAGGCGCTGAAGGCAGGGTGTGGCACAATCCATCCGGCGCGCAGGAGAGCCGCAGGCACGGCAGGGCAGGGCAGCAGCGTGTGTGCCTCAGGTGGTAGCACAGGTGGCTTGAAGGAGGGGGCGGGCCTGCAGCTGCGAGGAGGGGACGCAGTCCAAGTGAGCCAGCGCCCAGATGGAGTTGGCGACGTCCTGCGCGTTGGTCTGCCGCGCGGGCAGCTCGTGCGCAACCCTGAGGAGCGTGCTCGGCAGCGCGACATCCAGCCGCGCAAGCGCCCACAGGACGTTTGTCAGCTGCTGCGCGTCCATCTGCGCTGCAGTATTGTCCACCGCGACGGTGAGGCCTGCAATGAGCGCCCCTGCCCGGCACTTCAGGAGCGCCAGTGCGTACAAGGAGTTGCTGACCGCCTGCACGACCATCCACGCATACATGCACACCATGCGTGCGGCGGTCGCTGCCGGTGATTGCCTCAATTCAGTGGCTTCTGCTATGCTGCAAGCGTGTGGCTGCCACACTGTGGCCGGCAATTCAACACCCGCCTAGAACGGCAATGAAGCTGGCACGCACAGCGCAGGATGCTTGCTGCAACAGAGTATTGGGGGTCAGCACCTGAGCGTCCAACGAGGACGTGAGTTGCTCCAGCCGCAGCAGCAGCTGCTGCAAAACAGCCTGCACGCGCTCATCCTCCAGCAGAGGGCCCCAGCCTCTGGCCTGCCGCAGCTTGGCGAGCGAGTACAGCAGCAGCACCGCCCCCCGCTGCCGCAGCTGGCACACTGCAGCGTCGCCGCAGTGTGCCACAGTGTCTCCAGAGGAAGGTGCGGCCGCGTGCGCCGAGCTGGGCTCAGGCTCCAGCAGAGGGCTGAGCCAGCAGGTGACAGTGTTGATGTCATCCTCTGAGGGGGAGGCGCGGAGCCTGGAGAAGTGCACGGCCTTCTGCAGGGTGTGTACTCCGACTGCTCGCGTCATGGTGCCCGCTTCGTATCTAGTCTCGAGCATGACGTGCAGGCAGGCAGGCGGCTCACGAATGCCTTGGAAGGGGTTGACGAGCACCCTGCTGCTGCGGCCCCCACGCCCAGACACCTGTATCACGCTACGCAACTCAGCTCAAATCAACCCTCTGCAATGTTTGAAATGCAGAACCCTAGCTCTGGCTCGCTTGGGCAGTGCTGGGCCAGCATTGGAACCAGAGTACCACCTTCTCACTTGGATGGCCACTGGAGGGTGCGTTGGACATCCGAGAGCGCCTAGCCAGCTCTCGCCATGTTTCATACCCGTCTGATGCCCCGCCTGCCCACCAGTCCACGTCTGGCCGGTGTTGCAGGCCCGCTGCTGTGTTGGTGCAGTACGCGATGTGCCGGCCTGCAGTACGGCTCACTGAGAGTTGAATTCCGCACAAACCACATACATTGTGGAACATGCGCGATTACGGTGTTGGTGTGGGCGAACCTGCAGCAGACCCGTACTGTTGGTCAACAGAACGACACTGGACCACTCTGCTGGATATTCTGGACAAGAAGCACAATTCGTTCGCAACTATGCACGTAAATTTACTGAGCATTTATGTGGTAGTCTCTTAAACCGACACGCGCAGCTGAGCACTCCTTTTCATGCAGTTGACGAGGCTGGCGAGCAAGCCACAGTGAGCCAGCTTGGCAACTACCAGAGGGACAGATGGGCACGCTGCAGGCATATGTATTGGTGAAGCTTCATCATGCCTGTTTACTTGTCTGCTTCCGCATTCGGTTACTGCAGTATACTGCTGGTCATGCATGGTGCTGGCAGGTGTTCGAACATGTTCTTGACCCAGCTGTAGCGAATGGCAAGTGTGTTGATTCGCCATATCTTGATACCAAAGGTGGCACTGGCTTTTGATGTCACTATTGCTGATCCCACCTGTCCACCTTACCTGGGCAAGAGTGCGTCATTACCCGTGTTGTTGAGGGATGCTCAAAAAGCGATAGGAAACATTAAAGAAAACTAATCGGGAGCCACGCCGTACCCAAGAAGGGCTTCCGCCTCAGCACCCTCGAGGGGGTGGGACAAGGGCATACAACCCCGGGCCACATGGGACCAGGGAGCGCAAAGGCTGCAGAGAACGCCGCGCAATGCTACATACAGGGTCGCCAACAGGGACTGCATTGTCAGCGACAACAGCACCAACCAGGAGGGTGTAAGCGGCAATGACGGAGTACACCAGAAAACAGACACCAGCCTCACATTCCCACAGGAACACAGACGGATTAAGAACCCAAGGGACACAAGATGTACTCACAGAGACAGGGTCAAAGCAATTCACATCACGTGCCGGACGGAGAGCTCTCCATGCACGCCCATTGGCGGGAACCAGCCGGAGCAAGTCATCCCAGAGGTCGTTCGGGCCAGGGCAGCCCACTGGGGAAGCTGTACAACTAAACAGACAGTGTTGCACACAACACCAGCGCCGCTGCAACACAGTAAGCCCCACATTGCAACCAGTAGTCACACCAGTCAAAAACAGCCCACAGTTCTCGCGATGGCAGAACCCATGCAGCGGCGGCTCATCCCACCCCACAGAGTGGCACAGAGTGGCAGGATGGCAGCTTGCCAGACAGCACAGCGAGGAAGGGGTACAATTTTGGTGCAGAATAGCGTAGAAGAGGCAGGGGGGAAGGTCAGATCGTAAGGGAGTGAGGAAGGGGATTGAGGTCAGGGGGTGGGGGAGGCCCCTGGGCGCAGCCCCGTGTGGACATATTCGCCGCGGCTGGGTGGGCGGAAGACACCGCAGCGCGCACGGTGTTACAAAGTTGAGTGTTAGTAAGTGGGCTGGGTGCGGAGGTAACCGGGAGGGAAGAAGCGACGCACTGCACCTGAACACTCCAGGGTTGGCATGTGTTGAATGGTGGTAGTAGTGTGCCTTTGATTGTGTCTACCTTTGGGAAGTGCAGGCCTTTTGCTGAGGGATCTTGCAGAACCTTGCCACTGTTGTTAGGAACACTGGTGTTGGCCATCTGGCGTGGGGTTCCTTATCGTTGGACAATACCTCAGTCGGGCTTTCGTTTTCAGTGGTGCGGCACTGGGGCGTTCCGCCATTCCTATCGCAGCTTTGCCAACAGATCTGGACACGAATTTCGTGATGCATATGGTGATGTTATGCTATTCGAGTGAAATGGTGGGTTTTGACACATGCTTTTTGGGGTCTTGCCCGTTAACTGCCAGGCATGTCGCGTGCGAAGTTGTGCAGCATTAAGCCCACTGTGTAGCTTATTCTCTCGCAACAAACGTATGTTGAGAAAGAAAGTACAGAAGGGGCTGATACATAGTCACATATTTACGTACATGGGCGGGCCTTGGGCGTTAAAACAGAACAGAACGCCTCACCTACACGCCTGCCTTGAGCAGTTGTGAAGCTGCACGACAATTTACGGGTGGGCCCCGTTCGTGGCCTAACACTTGAATCCTGGGGGAATTATGTTGACTGCTGTAGCACATGTATCTTGATTTCTTAGGGCCTGTCTGGTGCCAGATGAGGCCCTCCACGTAAGAGGTTTGGGTATGCTGGGTATACCTCAGCCGACACGGGCATGGATTCCGTCAGGTTTCAAGGAATGATCATCTACAAAGATCAACGTGACAGTGGCATGCATCATGACGATGTGTTGATCCTGTACTCTCGTCTCACTTATCTCACAGCAATTTCGATGTATGCTCGTTGGTAAGGACTGATAATCGACCCATGATACAGAAACAAGCAGCCTCAAATCCATCTTAATACCATACACCATCTGGGAAGCACCCCACCAATCTTCAAGAACACCTGGATAGGACGCGACTCACCAACACTATCATGGCATGATCGCCATGAGAGACCGCCTTGCAAAAAAGGAAACACACTCATCGCCACCCATGAATGCACAGGATGCCAAGGACCACACTCACATCAATAAGTAATCCTGCTGCAGGCATTGAGGTTTGTAAGACCTGCCTGAAGTTCAGTTTGCCTTGCACAACGACAGCAGCCCCATCACTGCAAACTGCTCCTCATCTTTGGGTATAGGAGACATGGCAGCGTAGGGTGCAGGGTTTGTGGTGCGGATGTTCGGTCGTTGGCTTGCAGTAGGCTGTTCCGACTGTGTCTGCTGCTGTGCAGCGGGTTGTGCTCCAGGTGATGGAGGTGAGGCAACCCTGAGCGCCTGCGACGCAGGCGCCGCTGTCCTCGAGCGGCGGGGCACAACCACTCGTTTACCGATGATGCCACTGAGAACATCTGGGCGAGCTGAGGTGTTGGCACATTCGGAGTTCGTCCGCCTGCGCTTGCTAGTGTTCATCATAGTATCATCAAAATCCACCTGCAGACATCCCTGCGGTTGAGATTTCATCACAAAGGACATCGCTAGTGCGAGTGGCTCTTGTGGGAACGACAGCAGTGGGCTGAATTGGGCAGGCACAGCCACTGGCGGCAAACCGCACCTGTGTTAAACGAGGGCCCTCTCGTTGCGCGCGCTTCTGCAGGCGGGCGCTGCGGAACCTGCGCTCCTCCTTGTCTCCCTCCTGGCCATCCAGGTCCTTGCAATGCCTGGCACCAGCTGCGCCATCCAGAAACATTCCATCTGTGGCATTACCATGTCTGAGGTGCTTATTCAAGTTATCAGGTTCCCCTGGCGCGATGGCGGGATTTTGATGGCCCCATGGGCTGGCCTCACCACTGTGCTGGCTGGAGTTGTCCCCTGTCCGTGTGGCATTCAACGCAGCCATCTCCAAACTGTGCCGCCTATCAGTCTGCACAGGTTTCAATTCATCACCAATGGTGGGTTCTGACACAGGCCAGCCAGCCAACATCACACCACGTCCATCAGCTACCCTTCATAGTGCAGGCAAAGCGAACTGTGATTGAATGCATGCAGTACACAAGCAGAAAAATCATTGATGAAACGAAATCATTGATGAAAGTTTCGTACGTATGCTGCCAAGTGAGCCCTCTCATCGCTGTCCCGTACAGGATCTCTCTCTGCCATCGTGTCTGAGCTCTTGCATAACAGTTGCAGGTCCTTTGCAGAAAGATCAACAGACTGCAGCTGCACCCGAAATCGAGGCTGACCATTCTTGGCCCCTGCAATAGGCAGAAGCAATGTCAGTCTTCCCGGTTGCATGATATCAACGTTACAGCAGACATCATCATGCACGACAGAGGTGCGAATAGCAACTGACAAAAAAAACATGTTGGCAGTAATTATGCATGTTGGCAGGAATTATGCACGTTGATAGAGCCACACCAGCAGGAAGCTTGCTACAAGGCACAAGGAGAGAGGTCTGAGAGCCGGAGCCTGCAGATGAATGTTCCGATGGCAATGACACTGGAATGGAACAGTACAGGCTGCTCTGATCGGAGTCCCCTCCTGGCAGCATTGTAACAAGCAGCGCCTGCAGCTTTGATCCAGCAGAGTCATCCATTGCTGTAGCAGCCTGCAAGACAGAGGTATCAGTGAGATGTGCAGCACAGGGAGCAATGCGAATAGCCAGGATGCAAAGCGCTCAAGCATGATGGTAATGGCAGGTCGGGATCAAGAGCATGAGGCTGATTGTTGCACATACCTGCTCGCAAACAGGCGGAATGAGACAGCTGGGTTCCACTTTGGGTGTTGTGATACGCTCAGCCTCGTTCTCAGCACCACCAAGAGTGACGCGAGTTTCACTCTCAGCACGGCTCTCTTTGTGACCAGCGCAGGGGTGTAGATCCACACCAACGCTTGTACCATTGGGCACATGAGCGTTCCCAGAGGTGTCGTTGACAGCCTGAGCAGCAGCCAACGCATTGTTCTCTTGGGTGCTGGGGAAGCTGAGCATGCCCTGCAGTTCCTCATCGTCTCCTTGCGCCTCTTTGTCATGGCCTTCCTTTCCCTTTTCATGATTGCTTTCTTCCATAGGAACATCTGGCGAGTGATGGGCTTGCAATATGTTGGTGATGACATCAGGCTGCCTGTCAGACAGCTGCGCAGGCATCATCTTAGAGTCGCTGTGCGACGCAGCAGCCCCGCTCAGCCGGAACACATCAACCCCACCACCGGGATTGCTTTCGTCTAGAGCAGCTGCATCATCACAGCTGGAGGGAGCTGATGCAACTGTGAGGTGCAGGCCCTCTGGAGACCGCACCAGCTTCACTGGATGTGGAGTTGCACCACCTGCAGCCCCTTAAGCTGTCAAGCCATGTGTCAAAGTGTCAAGACGAAAAAATGCGACAATCCCAAGCAGTGTACCTACTGCGAGCAATCTCTCAACATCGCTGATGCTGTTAGATTGTTGGGACATTGTGGCACAGGCAGAGACTCTGCAGGTCGTACCCTTACAAGTGCGCACAGGTGAGAGCAGCGAGTTCTCCTCAAGTGGTGACCCATCTTCATTTGCTAGTCCCGGTGCCGAGCTGGTCGGATGCGGTCGGTGGGAGACGCGGTGCAGAAGATTGCTATGCATGGTGCGGATGGCACTCTGCTCACCATGCGGTGCGGAGCGATTTGTTGCACCCACCCTACCAGGCCTTGCATGGTCCAAGGAAGATGCTTTCGTACGGCGTGAGGGAGCTGCAGAGCGTCTGGCTGTTGGGGAAACAGCTTTAAAGAGGGGTTGCACAAGGTTGTAAGGCTTCCCTTCATACACATCAGGAGCTGCAGCATGATCTCTGTGGCCCCTCTTACCAGCATCAGGAGGATGCCAGCGTGGGGCGTTCCCTGTGTCAGAGCAAGGGATTTCCAAGCCAGTGTCATGCTCCAACTGCTCCGCTGCAGCAACCAGGTTGAGCAGGTCCTGGTGAGGCGGCTCAGATGAGTCTGAGGCAGCTGGGCGACCAGCCCGGACTGCCTGGACCGCATTGAGAGTCTGCTTGTTGTGTACAGCATGCGTGGTGTGGGCCACGTGTGCTTGGGGATGCAGCTCAAACTCTGGCCAGTGGTGAGGTGCACAGCGGCCTGGAGGGGGCTGCGAGCCTTCCTCATCACTCTCTACCGTCCCATCATAGTTATACAGGGACATGCGACGATGGCTCAGAATTTGGTCATCAATGCCAGGACGCACGCCGAATACGTTTTCACAGTCCTTGCAACAGCAAATCGGCATGCATCCTCTTGAGGCCGCATAGCACTCACAGTATCCCTTGAGGCATCTCGACTTCAGGCAATTGCATCCCTTCGCGACTATTGGGTTCTACATAGCAGGTTAACTGTCAGACACCAGTTCAAGTTGAAATGTGGCCATGTGGGTGCTCAGCAGCGAGCTCATGCATCAGATGTACGCCAGCGCACCTTCTTGTCTTGAAACGCATGCGGATTCTTCACGTTTACTTTGTGCCTGCGCTTGTGCACCTCTGCGACGTTCTCCTCCGTGTTGCCGCAATCGATGCAAGCACACCCGTCACAGAACTTCCCTGCACGATGAAAGCCTTGCTCGTTTTACGCTCACGAAGGGAGAACCATGACAGAACACACGAAATGTTGGTAATGAGGACGTATGGCGGTGCAATTGGATGCTTGGATATCTGTGTTGTGCAAGCTGTGACCACGCCAACAAAGCAGAGCATGTCGCAGTAACACAGCAAGAGAATAGGAACACACGAGCTGCGAAGCAAACACAGTAAAGCTTGAGACATCTCGAGTTCCTGCACTTGCATCCAAGGGGCGTATCTTCTTCTTGCAGACATCTCACACGCTCCTGCACAAATTGAGAGGACGCTTGCATCAGGCAACAGTGACACCATCTGAAAAAGGATGCACGTAACATTCTGTGGAGATGTAAAAGCATTCGAAGCTGTAGTCATGCTGGCCGTCATCACAAACATCTTGTTTGAACAGTTCGGCACCTGCCCACGACAGCCTCACACAACAACGAAGTAACGACTGGTAAAATTACTTCACATGTGTCATTCTGACAGCAGGATCAAGCCTAGTACTGCCAGGTTGAGGAAACGTCGCTCTGCCGTACGTGGAGTGACACGCGCGTCGCCTTCTTTCAGTGCAACCCATGTAGAGCGGCCCGAAGTGTACAGTTAGGTTGCCACATCGACGAAGTCAGGGCAGGAGCGGCGCTGGGTGGGTACGGACAAGACTCGATCATCTAAATGAACCAAATATTCACACCCAAACTAAGGTTCCTAGTGACCCGAGCAAAGCAAATGAGGAACAAGTGTATGGATACAGCTTACAGAGACGGAAACTGCTCGTTTGGGATGTCGTGACTTCAAACTGACGGATTCCGGCCTGAAGCCAGCGTAGAGCAACGGGTACACTGGCTACTCTCTGAAATGTCAGAGAGAAAAATATGAACACTCGAAAGGAAGATCGAACCTCTAGGTCCTGAGAGCCAGGGGGCAAGAGTCCATCCTTTCTGTCGTGCAATTGAAAGGTGGGAAACGGTGCACGGTTAGGACCTGCACTCCTTCGCTTAGACCTGTCAGTTGCCAGCATACCATTCTGGTGGGCCTTGGTATGCTCGTCGGTCGCTTGCATTGAACTTGAATCCCTCAAGAGCAAGGAACTGCGCAGCCTCGCAGACGACACGCGAGCTTCGAGGACGTCCAGAGAATCGTGCTTGGCAGCTGGAGGTAATCGCTGGCGAGATTTGTGTGCTGGATTGGTTTGGGAGGCGTTCTCGTCAACTAGTCGTCGCAGATGTTTGGTTGCGTTTTCAATTAATTGAAGTGGGACCAGATCGATTCCAAAATGGCAGGCGTCACGCCTCTTGCGTCCTTCCCGCACGCAACTGGTGGAGCATTATCTGTTGTCTGCTTTGCTTCTTCTTGAAGAAGTCGGACTTGTGATGCTTGTGGGCGCGACACGACCACATCCACAGGATGCACGCTTGAGGGAACGCAATTATTCCAAGGACCGCAGCGTCATCAGATGTTAGGATACCTACATTTTGCGTGATTGTTTGCCTCTCGTGCGGTCAGTATACTTGCTTTCGCGTGGGTGGCGTTCGGTTCAAACGGGCGCGGCGATTGAACGTATCTCGCGCATATCGGTGCCGGTCAATATTCCGCGAGAGAAAACAATTTGCCTTGCGTTGAACACATTGAAAGCGCTGCTTAGCTGCCCCTGTGCTTGCGCATTTCGGAACTTTTGCGAGCGTTCAAAATCCTGTAGGAACAAGCACGCTTGTTGCAAGCGGACCCGCACGAGATGCCAGTCATAAGGATATTCAAAGAGAATCTCGAAAAGCGCAAAGAACACAACTTTGCAAGCTTACTTGAGTGCTCCGTTGCGCATCCACGTTGTTAGTGCCTTGCTTATGCACACGCGACGACTTGTTCTTCCCGAATTGCGAGCGCTTCCACCTGCAAGGAGAGGTGAATTGCCCAAATAATATCTTCGGAGATGTTTCTGAAACCTTTCAAGAGTGGTTATCCTATATAACTATGCAGAGTCCCGTGTGGTGGCTGATAACATCATTGATTTTAAGCAGTTGTCAACACAACCCTGGCTGTATGCTACGAATGGGGCTCTCACTGCATAATTTTGATTCATGATGCAAGACCATTCGATTCCTGAGGCAACTTGCAATTCCAGGTCTTGAGCTGTTCTGTGATATACCCACTGCGTCTCGTTTATCACCTGCTGCAGGGTATCTCTGCTGAGCATCTGGGCGCGCCGAGCCAACTATTGCCGTGCCAGCGGTCTGAACCAACTTTCTGGAGTTCTGAAGTATGTGTTGCAAGCACGAGTGGCTTCCAACCTTTGGGGCCAGATAGGGGCGTGGACACTTGCCCTAAATGTCGGCCTTCACCACTTCTGTGTCCACAGGGGGCTTCCCCAGAGGGCACAGATGCCCACCCCACACAGCAGAGGAAGACAATTAGGCCTAGGCATTCCAGGTTGCATATGCCCAGTGAAGACGAGCATGTGCACTGTTGGCCCATAGCGTGTCAGTGTGTGTAAAGTTACAGGCATAACTCGATAGAATGGCTCATGAGCAAATCATCGCATGACAACTTACCTCGACCTCGCATAAACGACACAGGACATGCCACTACCGAAGCAAAGACAGGGAATCAAGCTAAGCTCTCTACCCACATGCTGTGTCAGCGTCCGTGTCAGTGTCAGGGGCTTGTAGACCAGGACTGCTCAGCACGAGTGCTTCACGAGTTATTGCGCATCACATCGGAAAGTGCACAGAAAACTGACAGCTGAAGCATGCAACCTCAGCTCCGAAGAAGCCGAGCTCTCTTTGCTAGCAAACCTCGACGGTTTCCTTTGCACCTTGGCAGTCCCAGCATCTCTCGCAGCATGGGGTTTCCCAGGAGTGTGTTCTGTGGCCCAGTTCACTGCAGTGATGCTGTCCCAGTGCGCGCGAACAGAGTATGCAGGCTGTCGCCATGGGGAAAGGGGGGAAAAAGGTTGGGCCCATTCCCTTCGGGATTGGTGATCCCTGGTGGTTGGCCCCCAGGGCCTATTTGAGTGCATCGATTGTTTTAGCACAAGTTCTGGTTAAACCCTACTACATGTTGCTCGTCCTACGGGCTTTTGTTTTTAACATTATTCTACTGTGGCCAATGTGGAATTTCTGGGATGAAGTACCCTGCATGCATTGCCCAGTGTTGTAGTTGCCAGAGATGAAGGTTCTGGAGGCAGAGGGAACCCCACCGGCACAGGGACGCACTCTGCTCTTATCAGCTGTCTGTCAATCCTCGGGGAACTAGGACAGATGAAGAAAAAATCATCAAGGAGAGCGTTCACGAGTGTTGGAGCAACATCGAAGCCAGAACCCAAGCTGTGAAGACGGCCATGGGTTCATTAACATGCCGCTATGAAACCATGTCTGTCTACAACAACCCATTCCGAGGTCATAGGCTGTTGCGAAGCTGCAGGCAACAATAGATAATCATCTGCGTTGACTTGGAACTTACCCATGCATATGTCACCGCCACCCAATTGGTTCTACAGAACAGGTGGTGGTTATTCCAAGAACGCTGCTGCATCCGCACCCCATAGGTGCACGGGACAGCTGATTGTTGTTGCAATCTTGTTGGAAGATTTCCGAGGCCTGGGGCTGTCCATATCTCCAGTGCTCCCCCAGAACATTAACGCGGGCATCCACATGAGCTCTCACACTTTCATCTTCCCCGTGCCGCCACACGCTGAGAAAGCACTAACCCCGAGAATAATGTTGTTCAAACGTTCGGGAATAAAATGCTGGTGACACGTGCTTGGAGTGAGCAGTTGAATATGAACCGCTGAGTTTAGTCGGTTCGTTCGTTTGAACACTCGTTGTCGTATGCTGCGCAGAGTCAGACCAAACGAACACGGCTGTCGGTCAGTGTATCTAGTTGTTCGTTTGTTGCTAGTTTAGCGCAATTTCCCCAGCCTACCGTCTCACTGGCGCTGTAGTGTGCTAAGAGCGCACAGCCAGATGCCTCAGGACAAGGATGGATCTCTGTCATCTAGAACGCAAAATCAGTTGCGCTTGTTGACGTTCCAAGCTAGCACGAAAGAACGCATCGATGCCTTGAACCTGAGTAATGCCGTGAGCTCGGACGGATGTGTGCGTGGGCGTGTCATCCCTGTGGGCGGAGCGAAGCAGTCCTGGGCTAGCTGGTTAGTGGCTATCTGTAGCTTATGCTTGTTCATCAGCTGGCCGTATGTCATGGCTACCCTGTTCATCACGAGTGTGCTCTGCTCCCTCTGAAGTGGATCTGTACAGGTGATACACCGTTGTATCACCAGTTGAGCCAAGCGTTCCAGCAGGCACTTCAGGATGCGCTGCGAAGTTAAAAGTTTACATATGATTTACCTTGACTACAGTCTGTCCGACTGGTCTAGTGTTCCTGTCGAGACACATATGTGCATTGACCATTGTGCAAGAGGGTCATACAGAACTGAATTTCATGCTGCAGGCTTCTTCAGCAAGCCAGCGCTAGCCACTTTCATAGCCCTCATGTCCACGCTCCTCTTTCCTCAGCCTGCGTTACTGTGGACTCCATGGACGTGCAGCTTTCTGATGAGGACATGGCAAGAGTACTTTGATTTCTCTTGGACCATAGAGGACCACCTGCCAGCAGCAGACGAGGACGTCATCTTCGCACACTTTCCACATGGTGTGAGGCCACCCTGCTGTGCAGCAGGGAGCAGCAGCACAGAACTGCAGCCACGCAGAACATCTTGCATGGGGGGATCCTGTATGCGGACTGGTTCCACACGCTCGGCACTCATGGTTGAACTGGTTGTCTTTCAGATGACGTTGTCCTGTGTTCCAAGACATGGGTGATGCTGTGCAGGGGTGTTCCCGATAGGGCCAATTCTCGCGGCGGGGCCGTGCGCCATATACTTCCCCGCCCGCAAGGTGTGTGGCACCCTCCTCTCGTAGCGTTCCCGGTGCATGCACACACGCTGCACATCCGTGTGCATGTGGGCACACAGCAGCCCTGTGTCCTGCAGAAGCTTCATGCATGCACCGGAACAGAGGCAGTACTGCTCATCCGTGTGCCTTTGCTTTGCAGCAGCCAGCGCCATGTGTGGGGCGTGGCATGTAGGTGTTTGCGCTGGCGGCATCAGCGGTGTTCATGCTGCCCGGATACCGGCACCTGATGACGTGGGTGGGTGCTGCGCCGGCGTCGCGCCGCAACCTGGCCCGCCTGCTGAACATGGGCAGCGTGGCAGTGAT
Source organism: Ulvella scutata (assembly GCA_032359135.1). Classification (NCBI taxonomy): domain Eukaryota; kingdom Viridiplantae; phylum Chlorophyta; class Ulvophyceae; order Ulvales; family Ulvellaceae; genus Ulvella; species Ulvella scutata. Next base: position 244,129 of record JAUMHD010000005.1, read on the forward strand.
TGTGGGGGGCATCGCGGAGATGTTCATGGTGAGGAAGGACAGAGAGGAGATCCTGCTGCGCGGCCGCAAGGGGCTGATGAGGACCGCCATCGAGACACGCTCGCCGATCGTGCCGGTGTACTTCTTGGGGAGCTCGCAGGTGCTGTCGTTTGGGCCCACCTGCCTCAAGGCGCTGTCCAGGAGGCTGCGCACAAGCATCGGCTTCGTGTTTGGCAGGCTTGGGCTGCCCATCCCACGGCAGATGCCCATCCACATGGTGTGTGGCAAGATGCTGCGGCCAGGTGTTACTCCTGCTGCCAATGGCATGTTTGTGCTTGAAATTCACTGTCAGTCCCCGAATAGTTTAGTTTAGTAAGACTGGATCAACTGCCGCATGCCCCATGCCCATGCACTGCTCAAAGATGTTCTCTGCATTCATGCATGCTGATGGCTCGGACCGGGTTGCAATGCCAGAGGCACGAAAGGGGTCTGCAGCTTCAATCACCGCGCCCGCAATGAATTGCCGCAAAGCGGTGCCAACACAGCATGGGCATGTGCAGATGCGGTCGCTGCCGCCCCTGGCGCACCAGAGTATGAAGCAGAGATAGCAGCTGCGATTGAGGTGTATACTGAGAGGCTTGCAGCTGCGACACAGGCACTGTACGAGCGCCACCGGCACACCATCCCAGGATGGGAGGGCCGGCCGCTGCGCATCCACTAGGCACGCCTCCCCCAGAGGCTTGGTGCCCGCATCAGTGCTGCCTCCTGATCCTCCTTTTCGTCAGCTCAATGTCCGTGTAGAGTTTCCAGAAGGGTGCTCAGGTAATGCATGCAGATCAGGTAGCGATGTGTAACGTTCCGCCATACGTGATCGTTGCTGGCCAATGGATGACTGCTGCCGCAGCCATCACAACATGCATGCAGCAAGCAGGTGGGACGACCCATCAAGAGTGGCACTGTGGCTGCAGGCAAGAGATGCCGGCAGTCAGCTGACCTCGCAAGCATGGGTAGACTTACATCAGCTACAACGAGAAAACGCCACCGACAGCAGCAGCGCAGGGGCACAAGACGCTGTTCAACATGTGCAAGAGTTGCTAATGTAAGGCCTGTCCTAACCGCCAGGCACCCAATGCAATGCGGCAGGCCTGTGTGACGCGTGCTCAGCCGCTTGCCATCCTGTCGTCGCTGCGCCCCTCTCCCCCTGCAACCAACCCCGGAACTCCTCTCACCGCGCACCCACTTTCACTTTCGCCCCTGTTTTCTTCGAAGCGGTGTTCGCCGCACTGCCTGCACCGCAACCCCCCTTCATTCATGCTGAACAGTTGTACCACGACCAAGTGCGCGTCGGCTCGAAACATTCGGAAGGGGCGCCCACCTGCTCTCCAGTTCGCAATCCACGCACGCGCTTCATCTTGTGCGCTAGGCGCTGATGGCGAGGCCGCACGCCAGCTGTCAATCCAGGCCTGCGCCTCCGCCTTGCGGGCTGCAATGTCGTCTGCAGACGCACTGGCTGCTGGATCAGCACCGTTGCTGCTGGCAGCGGGAGCGGCGGGCGGTGGGGCGCTGCGCCAGGCGGTGATCCAGGCCTGCGCCTCCTTCTTCCGCTGCTCAATCTCTGCAGCAGCAGCCTCGTCCACGACCGGAGCCGCCACCTCCTCTGCGGCAGCGGGCGCACGCGCGCGGTACGCATCTATCCACTGCTGCACAGCTTCCTTGCGCACTGCGCTCGCAGCTTCCGGCGTGAGCGAGCTTGACCTGACGGACTCCGCGTCCCCCCCCTGCACACCCCCAGCCACCTGACGAACATGAAACATCAGACGGACATGAAACATCAGACGAACGTGAAACTGTTGCATTTGAAACTGTTACACTGGCATGTGCTGTGACTGGGGAGCACATGCATTGAGACCTCCGGACTGTCATGGCTGCCACACGGTTACAGCGGGAAGGGCAGGGGCGCACTTTCTCTCGCGCGGCAACTGTTTGAACGCGTGGGTCTGCCAGTATCTCCTTCTTGCGCTCCTCTGTCACTGCATCCGGTGGGGGCACGAAGGCGGGCAGAGGCAGCAGCCCCACCTTGTGCCTGTCTCTGTCTGCACACACACCCGCACCTCACACAGTGGCCGCACCCCACATAGACAGGGGCGGCTCAGCGTCCCATGTCGTGGGCACTTGTGCCATGGTGGATGCCTTGAAATTGATACAGCACAGTCTATGAAGGCAACAAGCAACAGACAGCCATCCAGCACAGGGCCCAGCAGGGCTGCTCACTCTGCAGGCCACTCCCTGAAGAAATCTGACACGAGCTGCTGCATCCGAACTGTGGCTTGCGGTTGCAATGCGCACAAGCAGTGGGCACAATGCTGAAACAGATCCAAACGAGACAGCCACTTCCCTGGCTTTCCAAACCTGATACTGTTGGAAGCTCATCATGCCCTCTCTGCTGCCCAGCACACCACCTCACAAACTAGCAGCATGCATGCTGTTGACTGGTGCCCCCCCCCGCCCCCACCAAATGCAAGTAGTATGCAGCGCATGATGCAGTGCCCGCCCCTGCTTCACTGCGACCCCACTGCAGCCTTCCGGTGTGGTGGAGGGCTCACAGCAGGGCCTGCTCACCAACCACTTGCCCCACCCGCCAAGTGCACACGCAGAAAGCCCCCAAGCCACTCTGACTTGGGAACTCAGGGGTTTCACAGAGTACTCCACGAGCTGAGCGCGCACCTTGAACCAGCCGCAGCCACTCCGACTTGGGAACCTGCCCGTCAAACACCACCTGCCCTCCCAGCGCCCACCGCTCCGTACGCTTGATTTCAAAGGTCGTGTTCACAGCGGCGGCCTCGGAGGCGGCCTGCACCACGACAGAGGCGAGGTCATCACGTGACACTCGGCCCGAGACCGAGTCCCCTTGGCACAGCTCCACCGCGTACGGCTTGCCCTCGTCTGGGTCGGTGTCGCCCACGAGGCCGGTGGGCCGCAGCAAACTGTACGGCAGCCCTGAGGCCCGCACTGCACACTCCCCCTTGTACTTCCAGTTCATGATACCAGCAGGGTTGAGCTGCACGATGGGGATGTCGGCTGCGCGCGCTTCCGCGTCACTCCCGATCAGCGTGTTGCGCTCCGTTGATGCTGAGCTCACTTGAATGAGCGCCGGCCTTGGGTCTGTGTAGCCCGACAGGCCTCCATCAATCTCGAGTGAGAAGCTGCCTGCATGCACACACCCCTCACCCAATGATGTCGTCACTAAAACCCTGAGAGTTGGCCGTTCTTGAAGGGACCTTTGTGCACGACGCGTGCCGTGGCAGGCGGCACTAGCATGCATGCCATCAAGATGCTGCCTGTCTGCGCCACCAGCGGAGAAGACAGACACACCTGGCTTGCAGTTAGGGTTGGGGTAGCCGTTGAAGTCAAAGCGGCTGTACACAAGGCCCACCGTTGAGATCTGGGAAGTGTCCAGTGGCTCTGCGTCTAGCTTGACTTGCGCCCTGCTGACAGCCACAAACTCATGCCATGGGATGTTGACCCTCACCCACTCCCCTGCCACAGTGTCAAAGGTTGCTTGGTACACGTCCAGAGGCTTGTCGTCCTGCAGGCGCGCCGAGGGTGAGACTGGCATGCGTGCAGCTGCCGCTGTCTGGCACGGCGCCTAGTGCAGGTATTTCTCGAGCTGTTTTCCAGCGGCTACTGTGCCCATGCTTACCATGAGTTATGGCATCATTTCTGGTGCACATGACTTCAGGGTACAGTGTGCGCGTGCTGCTGGGCGATGATTGGAACTGTGCTCCTGTGTTCTAGCAGGGCCACCTTGGCTCCGCTGCAGGTGCGACTGCGAGCTGCCTCTGAGAGCTGTGGATTGGGGCTGTGTGACACAGCGCCGCCTGCTGCCGGCAGAACCCTCTGCAAGGTACACCAGAGCATGTGCGGTGAGATGGTCGGCTGAGGGGTGGACGAGCACCTGGCTGGGGGTCTTCAGGTTCACCTTGCACGTCTCTCCACCGCCCTTCACTCTCAGAGAGATGCCTGCACACCGCCACTGCCTCCCACCCCTTGCAGCACACCCCTACCATGCAGCCCTGGGACTCCCACGCATGGTGCCACGGTACTGGATTGCTGGCTCTGTCATAGCATCCGTGAATACATCACGTGATACTCCCATGCGCAACCATGCTGACATCCCACGCAGCAGAGGCAGTGCGCACCGTCAAACGCAGACAAGTCAAAGCTCTGCGTGGAGGTGACTCCGCAGAAGCCTCCATTCTCCACCACCAGCTCGCCCTTCCACTCTGCCACTGCAAGGAAGCTGGCTTGTGAAGTGCTGCTTGACTGCGGACACACGCATGCCTCGCTTGCTGCAAGGAATTTGGGGCGTGAAGCACTTACCTGACGTGCCCTCTGCTACGGTGATGGCGGAGCTGGACGTGCCCCCCATGACGGTGTCATTTCTGGCTTCCCATGTGGCGAAGTCTGCGCCCTCCATGAATGACTTCACTGACCTCGTGCTGCCCGGCAGCACCTCCACGGCACGCTTCACCACGTTCTCAACCCCAGTAGCGTCAACACTCTCAGGATCCTGGCCTTCTGCGAACCCTTGGCCACCTGGGGCGGGCGTGGCAGCGCTCGTGATCACCACCTGCGCACGCGCACACTTCATGCCTCCATCACCGTGAATAACCACCAAACCAGGCCACTTGTGAACCAACAGCGCAGTACACTGAGCAGTGACGTGAGCACTTGTCAGAATAGAAAATCCTCGAAGTGCAGCAAGCATGAGGCCTAGGCTTCCCCACCTGCGTGACTCCCTCGAAAAGAGAACTCTTGATGCTGTCAGCTTTCGTTACATCCACGCCTGTCTCCAAAAAGAGAACAGCTCCACTCTTCTGCTTTCCTGCTTTGATTCCCAGGTCTGCCGCGGAACGGCAGGCGGCAACCACTGACCTGCCAGATGCAAGCAGGGCTTGCACGCATGCTTTGCCACTGCGACCGGAAGCCCCAAACACCAGCACGCAGTCCTCACGCTTCTGCTTGCGTCCACGGCCTGGCGAGCCTCCGCCTTGCTTCACCTCGGAGCCAGAATCTTTCTTGCCAGCTGCGAACACCAGCGCACCGACCGCCACTGCAGGTCAATTTGAATTAGTCAAACGTGGACACAGAGAACTGAGCTGTTGAGCAGAAAATACGTGCGAAAACCCAAAGCACTTCTACACTGCCTAAACTGTTGCTTGCCAAGCAAACTAGAATAGGATAGACTGAGTGCGGGTACCAGAGGACAGCGCGCCACGCGAGCTCACTCTGGGGGAGATTCGACCAGATCAAACACCAGAAAATAGTAGCTATATAAAAATCATGTGATTCTCAGCTTCAAACTGTAGCGTTGTGGGCTCTCACTGGCAGGCAATCATGTAGATGCTGTGTGCTGTACGCGGGCTCAGCATGCCGAGAATGCAGCACTTCCGTAGTCCCAGCTGGTAGCATCATTAACTTTAATGATTCCGTTAACGGAATATGTGGCAGATGACACGCACCAGCGGCGGCACCAGCTGCCACAAGCACCTCGGGTGGCAACGACGAGGCCGCTGTGGAGGCACTACTGCTGGCCAGCGCATCGCTGGCGTCGCTGGCGATAGACAAAGCGTCTGTCACGGCTTCTGAGGCGATCTCTAGCATCGGGAAATGCCATGCGTGCATGCGAACAGATCGCGTATCATCCAAGGCGGGCCTGTGTCGTGCACGGTACTGGCACTGGAATGCACCTGGAAGGTGACAGTAGCGTCTGACTGCTGCATCACCCCGACATGTTGACAGAATGGCGGGCATCGTGCAGCTGTGCGTCGAATAGGTCAAATAGTGTGCCTGGCGAGATCTAGAGGTTTGCTGCAGAGAATATTTCCAGGAGGCGGAGTGACAACTGTGCGAGGGTGTGCGCACAGAGCATGTAGCTCAGACCATGTTGTCACTATGCGAATCACCAACACGCTTGGGAACGAGTTGGTCGCACAGGATCTGATACGTGGTCAGGGTCAGGCTTGAGAATCACTTCACGTGACCAGAATCTCAGAAAGTCACCCGAAACTGTCCCAAATAGGAGGTAGAGGCACAATAGCGCATGCAACGCGCAAAACTAAAGTGAACTTCGCCATGCAGGGGCCCTGCTTGGTTTGAGCTTCGGCCTCAGTGCCACAGTGGTGGAATACTCTTTGCATGCGCGATGATGACCCGGAGTCGCTACTGATGCTACCTAAATGAGCTGCGCGCCAAAGCGCAGGGCACCTGACTGTCACGGGGGATGGAATGTGTGATGATTAGATATGTTTTCTTGTGGTTCCTGAACAGTCGTCTCATCCTCGGGAGCAAGGGGGGCATGTGGCCATGTAGCGTACAGTATGCTCCATGGCCTGCTGCAAGAAATTTTACCGGGGAGAATCCACACCTGAGCCACCTCAAGGTCGGCAGGGTGGGAGCTTGGCCTGAAGTATCTGTTGCATCTGACTAGCACCTGAGTGCGGCAGGAGCCAGCACATACCGCTCAGCACCACGGCTTGCGGTGCGGCCGGTGGTGTGGCCCCTTCGCACACCGAGGGGATCAGCGCGGCCACCATGCCTGGGGTGCGGCATGTGCTGAGCCGCAGGCATGGCGTCTAGCGCCCTGTACACCAGGCAACGGGACCGCATGCAACAACTTTAACAATTTTGTCATTGTACATGCCAACAAGACACGGTGCTGAAGTACAGTTTGATTTTGGCGGTGCTCGTGTGCTACGCGGGTTGCCCATGCCTGCTCAGCATTTTGCTTCAAAGGCATTCTAGATAGGTCAGGGTGTCGTGCGGCCCCTCGTACCCACAGACGCTGATTACCTTTGTGCTGCAGAGTGCTGTAGTGTGCAGCGAGGGGCAGGTCATGGTAGGACGCTGGTGGTAGGACACAGCATTGGCCCATGGGAGCTGAGCCAGGTGCGCACCCTCCCTCAGGCAAGTACCAGTAAAAGAAACTAATCGGGGACAACACCAAGAAGGGCTTAGGCACCCCAAAAGCGTCGCGACAAAACACCCCCAAAGGGATGGTACTGAACTACGGTCATGAAAGGCGGTCACAGCATGAGAAATATTATAACGCACCCATGAATGGTGGCTATGGATAGTTCGCCCCACTTCCCTGGGCTGTAATCTCCCCCCCCTCTGTTGTCCACTACTGCGGGCGCTCGGCCGATGACTGCCCCCCGCAGGCACATATGCGAAGAGGATTGCAGAGCCCTTGTGAAAACCTCGGAGAACAAAGCGCAGGCCTGAGCCTCGCGTGTGTGGATAGACAGAGACAGAGTCCACTCCCACGCATAGAGAGCATTGAATTCCTGATCCATGAGGTCACCAAGTTCTGGCAGGTTGGCATCCTTGGTGCCTGCATCGGTTTCATGACTATTCAGGTAGCAGTGAAGTGTGGGAAAGATTGGTGGCACTTCGTTCTCTTCTTTAGCGGATACGTGCATCAGACTTGACCTGTTCATAATCAACTTGCACATCACATTGGCCACATGGCATGAGATCGAGCCCTGACGCGTTTGCGGCCGGAAAGTGGCACGTACGTATCTAGCAACAACGAATTTTATAATAATGAAGACAAGCTGTTCAGTTGCCAAGGTAAGTGCTGCAGGAGGATCAATGCGTTTGAGCTGAAACAACAAAAGACTGTAGCAGCCGCGCACTTCCGCTTCAAGAAACGGAACTCTAAGGCCTTTCGTTTGAACCATCTTTCTGTGTACCAACTATATAGTAGCAGATAGGAGTGTAGTGTTGTCCACATGCCACGTGTAGCTTTCCACTCTAGTACCAGTCAGAGTATGCTGGGGTGCTCCTGTACACGTATTTCAGCAGTGTCGCTGCCGGTTGCTCGCAATGGTTCTTCACGGCGTATCAAGGGACAGTGCGCACGAAATTGGTTTCGTAGCTACCCTTTTGAAGGCAGCTCACCGGTGCGCCCAGTTTCCACACAAGTATGCAGAACAACATTCCCACAATAAGTTCAGATTGGCCCTGCTGTCATGAATCTCTAGGGCTACCCTGGCAGTAAAGGGGAAGTCGCGCTGTTCAATGTTCCGAGATCCTGACCGTTTGCTTCCCGTGACACTCACACAGTCTCCAGCCGCATCCGAACACAGCGCTGGTGTTGTAAACTGGTGGTTGATTTCTGGATCCAATCGTCAGCTAGTAGACTGGTCATCAGGGTGCACTCACCAGCAGTCACACTAGAAACACCAGCGCATGCTCATGTTGTGGTCATCTCGACATCCACATATGAGCGGTTGTGTACAGAGTCAGATACAAATGAATCAGCTTCCCATGAATAACTTGGGCGCCCAAGGCACTGCTGGTCCCAGTGTGCAGCAGCGGGAGTTGGGCATGAAGCTTAGTGCTCGGAAGTTCGCTGACTTGGATGGAGATGACTTCCGGCACCCACTAGATCAACAAAACACACGCCTACTACGATCTCTGCCTGGTCTAGAGACTGTTGCAAAAGCTATTTTAGGGGGCCCAGGTTTCGAGCAGGCTTTGTACCTAGAGAATATTGGTGCTGCTGTCAAGGTTGGAGAGAACCAGCTACCTTCAGTCCATAAACTTCTCATAGAAGCTTGTGAGATTCTAAACATGGAACCTCCAGGGCTGTATGTTCGACAGGTGAGTGGTGCCAATCTTTGTGTTCTATGATGTGCACAAGCAGTGTGACAAGCCCAATGCGTATTACACTCTGCAAGTTAGGCCTAACGCTCCGTGCAATGCGCAGAATGCTTTTCCGAATGCGTACACGCTTGCTATAGCTGGCAGGCAACCCTTCATCATGCTCAACACAGGACTGCTCGAACTCTTGTCACTACAGGAGCTCCAGGGCGTCATTGCACACGAGGTGGGCCCCTTGCTCTGTTCCGGGTTATTTCTAGTATTCTATGAAGTGATCTACGTACAGTGTAACCTCTGGGTCCAATGCAGCTGGGTCACTTGAAGTGCGATCATGGCGTTTGGCTCACAGTCGGAAACGTGCTTGCGAATGGAACCATCAGGATATTGCCTGTTATGTCGAGTGCCGTTGAAGAAGGGCTTTTCAGGTGGATGCGCGCTGCAGAACTGACCTGTGATCGGTACGATTTCCTGCGTTTGTGTGCATGCCAGCCTACGTGTGTGTGCATTTCAGGTGATGGCAGCAACGACCAGCACTGACTTGCCCTTTCTGTTGCAGGTCCGCTCTGCTGGTTGTACAAGACCCAAAAACAGTTGTGAGCTCACTTATGAAGCTTGCTGGTGGAGCAACCTCTTTCGCGAGTGAGCTTAATGTAGAGGCTTTTTTGGATCAGGCCAGGTCTTATGATGAGGCGACCTCCAGCCCTCTAGGCACGTTCCTGAGGTCGTCACAGAACCGCTATCTGTCGCATCCTCTCCCTGTGCTCCGTGCTCGTGAGATAGATCGCTGGGCGAACTCTGCACAGTACAGGGCCCTCCTGTCCTCGCATGCGAGGTAGCAACTGGTTCAGTAGAAACTGCAATTGAGGCGTGAGCGTTTGGATGAGATTGTTACGTAGCACTATGGTGGTGTGCCACTCAATGACTGGTACTGCTTGGCTGTTAACAATGAGGCACTGCGGTAGCCATCAGCTCAGTAGCTAATGAGGAGTGTGGTGCAAACTGTCCAGCAATGTAGTGTACACAGTCGAGACGTGGGTTCGAGGCAGACGCTAAGAGTTGTGACATGATTCATGTAACATGAAGTTGACTTGATAGTCGTGTCGACGAGTACCAGACCCGAAAATCAAACCGCTCAAGAGACTGGAGTGGCTGTCACCTGTGCGAAGCTCCTGTCCTGCTCAAGACATCACAAGTTGCTGACAGCCATAGATGTGCTTCAATCAATTTCAAGCAGGTACTTAGAATTGACAGGAAGCCCGGTGCTTGCTCTACATTGACTCTTACAAGCATCCCGACACATTCCATGTCCCAGCGCAGTGCGGGTGCCAGAATGTTACATACATCATACTCTGGGCATGTTTGCTAGCATAAGCTTAAGACAGACGCACATTGTGGCGCTAAACCCAACTGTAGCTTGCGGCAGGGCATCAAACACACCTGCCTCAGCTAGTCCTGAGTTGTGCCTTGCACACGAACTTCGCACAGGTCCCACCAGAGACTACATTATTCCCCATGTTCCCTCACCAACCATGTACAGCAGATGCATATTCAACAGTCCACTATCAGTGCTTCGCATACTTGAAACCTGACAACATTCTGCGCATGGTACCAACACAGCAACCTCCCAACTTGCTCCAGAGAGCAAAACCGGAGCACCGCCCCCCGTCCCAACTCAGGAATCCAGAAAGGCTGTCTTCCTTGCTGCTGATGATAAATCCAGCCCGACGGACTGTTAAGTATGGTATGCAAGTTTAAGTGCTACTCCACAGCAAGGGCACGGTCTACGACCTGTGTGTGCAAAATCAAAGTACGGAGAGCAGCAGCATTCCCAAAAGCAACAAGAAAGTAGAAAACCGGGGGCGATGATGCCAAACTAGCGACGCCAGAGCCTATCCTCTGCGTCGCACCAACCAATAGTGTTACTAGATTGACGTTTCAGTCAACTACAGTAGCTGGGCGAAGTGCCCTCACACCTCACTTGTTTCCTGGCATGATGCTGCCAATGTTTTTGAATATATCCAGCATGTTATGTTTCATATCTGTGGCAGCATCGCCTCCATCACCTTGCCAGAGAGGCTCGTTCTCAAGCGTGCGCGCCCCCACCTCTGTCGCCGGCGTGCCGCCCTCACTGACGGTAGGCAGCGCTGCAGACCCTCCGATCATGTCCACTGAGTCGTGGTCTCGCAGCACTTGCGATGACTGCGTGCCGCTGAGCCTCGACAGTTCATTCAGCACATGCGTGCGCTCGGACTCGAGTGCATGCAGCTTCTTGTTGACCTTGAGGAGCCGCGTGCGCAGCCTTGCTACCTTCTGCAAGTCAGTCTCCCCTGAGACACCTGCGCCGTCCCCCTCAGCGCCCTTCCCAAAGTCATTCCATGCACCTGGTGGCTCGCGGTTCCCGAACACTCCGCCGTCCAACGCGACACCCCAATCCAGGCCTCCGACTGCATCGCCCTGGTCATCGCCATGAGCGCCTGAGGCTGAGCTGTCTCCTGTGAGTTCTGCCAGTGCTTCCTCCAGCTTCTCCGTGGTGCGCCAGTGAGGCTGGCCACTGCTGGGGGCAAAGTGGTCTTCTGAGGTGGACTGCAGCTGATCGTCGCGAATCGTTCCAGACTCTGACTGGTGCCTGCTGTACTGCGGCTCGCCCATGGACCCACCAAAGTTGTCGTTCGCAGCCTGCCACGCTGGAGCGGCACCCCAGGGGGTGCCCGCACTGCCGCCTGGCACAGGCTGCCCGCTGCTCCAGTGGCGCTGCATGTTGACGTCCAAGTCGCCGCTCGCGTTCACAAACACGGTAGACTCGCTGGCGACAGGTTTTCCCGATGCGTCGCGGCGGCTGTTGCTGCCATCCATCATGACGTCCAGGCCCCCCCGCAGCCCGCCATCGTAGTCGTACTGCAGGCTGGCCCAGGACTGCATGGCCTGCGACTGGGGCACCGCATCCCGCATGCGCTCCAGCCACGACATCGATGTGCGCGACTCTTGGTACGGCCTGAGCAGCTCCACCAGGCGCTGGAAGGAGGGCTCGCGGTACTCCACGCTGATCATCTGCGTGCGCTCCGTGGCGGGCGTCCAGTACACCTGCCACCCTCCGGGGTACACTCGCATGAGGGTGATGCGGTCCCCGAACACACTCAAGCGCTTGAAGAAGAACACAGGCTGGAAGGACTCCGCGAATGTGCTGCGGCGCTGGCCCTCTGCCCCGATGCCAAAGTCGGACACCACCTGCCCCTCCAGCGTCCACTGAGGGTTCACGATGAGGATGAGGCGGGTGTCATCAACGCCTGATGTGGCGAGGTCGCGCAGCATGTCTGTGTACTCCGCGGTGGGGAAGATCAGTGTCGCTATTCTGTCACCCTCCCACTTGCCTGCACATGCACACCCGCATCAGCCACCAGTGACTGCTGCAGTTTGCAAGATCTGCGGCGTGGATTCAGACACGATCTCTAGCGCATCTACACCTTTGACACGTAAGAGAGCTGCGATTGGCGCTTGTGGGTGGGTTGGAGCGCAGAGCACGGGATGCGCACCGACAGGGTCTGTGCCCTCGAACAGCTGGGCTTTCAGAGGGCCTTGCAGCCCTTCGTTACGCTTCAGGGACCTCAGCATGGACTCGGACAGCTTGACAGCGCTGTTGAACTGCTGCTGCGCTGATGCGGGCATGGTGGGGTCTGCGGTGTTGGTGGTCGGCAGCAGCCACTCGATGCTCTGCAGCCTCTCCTTGTCAAGCCAAGCCCTGCACTGGTCTGTGCATCAGCACACTGCGCACGTACAGCGTGCTTGTACACAAGTCACAATGTGCCCCGCACAGTGCTTCACATACGTACACCACCACCAGCACAATGGTCGAAGCGCGCACCTGTATGAAGCAGTCCATGCGAGCTGCACAGCGTCCTCGACAGACGAAGGCAGCGGGAAGATGTAGTCAGGCTTGATAGGGCCCAGGTGCAAAGGGTCATCGTCCACAGGGGTCATCATGAGGCCTGCGCCAAAGTACATCTGGGGCTGTACGACGCCACCTGACATAACAGGCGAGGGCTGAACGCCCTCCATGGACAGAGAAGGGTCTGGGAGTCCTCCACCTGGAACTGCGGAGGCTCCCAGCGAGGCCCGGGCAGAGTCCGGCATGTCTGGAGGCAGGCCTACATTCGGGTGCATGGACATGTACACGTCCGAAGGCTCGCCGATGGCATTGCTGGTCTCAGGCACCGGCTTGGAGACCTGTGAGTTGCCCTGCACCGGAACAGCCGTGAGCTGGCTGCGAGGAAAACTGTGGGTGGTGCGGAACATGCTGATACAGAGTAGAAGAAGTCTTGGTGCGACTGAAGACATGAGAGTGTCATACCCGCGAGATCGAGCTCACAGAGTTTGTGGTTGCTTTGGTGCCTTTCTTTGTCTTGGTGCGCATTGGGCAGGTGCGGCAGTTGTGTCCATCTCTGCCACATTGAGAGCACGTTACTGTCGTGCTGCGAGGTTTCACAGGGCACGACCGGCTGTTGTGGCCGGGCTGGCCACATTGAGAGCATGTAACTGTGTTTTTCCTGGGCATTGCATCAGTTGCTATTGGGCAGGACAGTTTGTTGTGACCGATCTCGCCACAAATGCTGCACCTCTTCCGCCGGCGCTCGGGCGTCTGGGCCATCAACGTTCTCCTGAACGACTGAACTCTGTTCCTTGTATGCGTTTGACTCTGGGGTCCGAGTTTCCGACCTCTGGAGGCGTGAGGCTTGCGCTTGCGCTCTGTTGTTGTCGATGTGTCAGAGGCAGCTGGGCTAGGACCGGACACCGCTTGCTTCTCGCTGTGGTCAGTGAACACCTGCTTGCTGGGAGCCTCGTCTGCCGCGATGATAAGAAGCCGGCGATGCTTGGATACGGGCACTGGAGACTTGCGCTGGCTGAACAGTGCCACGCCTGGATTGAAGAGACGGCCAGTAGTACCTGTGCGCAAGCCCGCACACTCAGATACATACAGTCAGTACAAAAGTAAGTAGCGGCTGTGAGAGGCAGTGACATCTAGGTCACGCGCCATGGTTCAAAGCCACAGGTGCTGGACCAAGCGACGGTTCGAGACGTTGCGACGCATTGCCAGAACATCCGTGCAGGATTCAAATACGTGCTTAAAGGCACCCACGCCAAACCTGTCAGGTACCATCACAGCCGTGGTGCTCACAGCTGTGCGCGAAAGTGGGGATATGATGATTACGTGTTTCTTCTTTTTCCAGTCGTGCGCAACAAGCTTCAGCCAGTGCACAGCACTATTCCGCAAGTTAAATGCCCACCAGCAGTAATCTGGATGTATCGCGTGGCAAGCAGCCACGTACTGCTGCAGTCTTCAGGATGATACAAAGGAGAGCTGAGGGAAGGTGTGACGTAAAGAGGACCAGTGCAGGGATTCTTATGGGACGTCGATGCGTAGGTATGCCAAAGCTATCGACGATTAAAGCAACCAAATGAAAGAAACCAAATGAATCTGGAAGCTGCTGTTGCTACGTATGTGATTGTACAGGAACAGGGGCACCAACGGTAGCCCGCCGTCAACCTGACATAAAACTAAGATAGCTCGATGCAGAAGGAGCAACAATGATCGTACACAGGAGGAAAGTAGTCTTAAGTGCTTATGCTGTATGTCCTCAACGTGCGCACATGAAGAGCCAACGTGCGTATATTCGCAAGCACCTTACGAGGTCAACATGCATGCATGTTCTCGGTCACAACAACGATCGTTAACGAGCGTGCCCCCGCGTTGACGCCGTTAGACGATTCAGCCCAGCGGGTCACTGCAAGATGACAAAGCGTACGCTTGACTACATTTTCGTGCAGCGTACATCGCCTCGAAAATTGGGGCGCTGCGTCACGTGGTGCTGCAAGATCAGGATTCGGATGCCGTCATTTCAATCCTGTCATTCAAATGACGCAATCAGAACAATGGTGAAACTGCTCCGTACAACTGCACTCTCGTAACACGCCCGCCCTACAAACATTTGTCTTGTTTGGCGGCAGATGTGCTGCCATGTTCCGTTCACATGCTGCTGTGAAATCAGCTCAGCCCAGCTCATTGGCTCTGCAATCGGATAAGGCAACTTGTCAGTTGCCCTGCGTCCTATTGATGCAACCTAGTGAGTGTGCTGCTTGGCATTGTTGTGCGTGTATGTGTCAGAAACAAAACTCAGGCCGCTGCGATTTCTCTCAGCTTGATACAGCTGGCACACCTTGTGTTTTCGTCGTTACTATCTCAGTTTGGCTAAGAGTGCTGGGCAAGACTTTCGTGATGGTGCTGTTGTGCTATTCGAGTGAAGTGGTGGATGCTTTGTGTAAGTTGCTTTTGGATATTTGGGTTCATGCCTACTCACTACCTTTCCGGTTTGTTTACAAGAGAGTGAGGGCGTTCTGGGTTTCGGAAAATACTTCAGGAAGAGCGCCTGAATGGCACTTTACTTCCCCTGTGTCGGATCAGAATGATACACTTCGTGCACAGGATGCAATATGCACTCTTATTGACGAGGTTTGCTTGGCGTGGCGATTCAGATGCCACTTCAATGTATATGGCATACTGAGTCAGTGACAACCCCCCTTATCCACTGACCGGCACAGGCCCTCAGAGTCATCAGAATGGACGCAGGAGAAAGCGCACATGCAACCAAAGAGACAGACAGACAAAGTGCCGAAGCAACCAAAACAACACTGAAGCCACACACAGACCACAAGAACAAACCCTAGTGGCAGCACAGCACCTCACAGTCGTCAAAATATCAGACAAACCACTGCTTAACTAATTGTTGCCAACAACGTACAGAGTGGAATACAACAGGATTCAGGTTCGTCCGTGTAGCCAGTTGTCTGATTTTCTAAATCTAGCAGCCACAGCCTGTTCCACTGAAATCAACAGATACTCGCAGCATTGGACCACACGTTACGTTCATGGGTGCTCCAGAACAGAAATTAGCGCTGAGTGCTAACGTACATTGGTACCCTGGAGTGCAGAGCAAGTTCTGGCCAGTGTTGTATGCCAATTTCCCTGCACATGTGTGCAAGAACACTGCGATACGTGCCCTGTCGAGCACACTGGCCATCCGCACACAGTGTACGGTTGAGACAGGGATTCGAACAGCATGGCATCTATTACCGATAGGTAGCAGCTGATCCAGTGCACTCAACAACCCTTTGAACTGGCAGAAACAGCCGGAAAGAGTTCTTTTCACTCTTTCAACGGATCTGGGATGCCACGCGGGTGAGCGGGTTGCTGACTGTGCAGCGCCAGCTTACTCGGCCAGTGGCTTGTTCAGCAGTATGCCACTGAGTAGCCTTATATTGCAGAAAGATAAAGATGAATGAGGGCGATGAAAACGGCGACCACATGGTATATCGCATATTGTTAGCAATCTTTGCGGCGAACCAGAAGGGTGCAGATGGAGGAAACAGACTTGAAATTACTCACATTCAGTGCGCAGTTTTGTGATGCAGACTTCGGGTAATCAATAGCACATTGCTGCAAAATTTTGCTTCCAATTGGAATTCTCAGCAAAGGGCGCAGCATACTTGTACGAAGTATCATGCCTTGCTGTAGATACTCCAGGACTTTGGGGCTGAATCATGGTGCCTGCACCTCGGAGCACGAGTCTGGATGGTTTGGTGCCTGATCTGGAGCACCAGAGCCATGTGAACAATCACAGAATCCCACGACACACGGGGCAGTGAATAAACGTGTACCTGCCTGTGTACAGTCCAGTGCAGCTCATCGCGATGAGTCTCTTCAGTCCCTCGAACTCTGTCCCTCGAAAGGAAGACAAGCTTCGAAGGCACCCTTTTGCTCCGAATGTCTGGGAGCTCCAGCCGTTTACAGAGCAACTACGAGAAGAAATACGCGGTCAACAAAGAAGACGAGCTCTCGTTGTCTTTGTAGCTCACGAGTGCAGAGCAACCAGGGTGGCACAGCCGTCTTCTATGAAGCGGTGCTGGATAGTAGAAGGGACGATGACGAGTTGTTCACAAGCAATAGAAACTGTCAACTGCTGTTGTTGTCGCAAAAAAATCGGACCCTGCTGTCGACGAGCAGCGTTTACTCCCTTCGTCAGCTTTGGACCAGATGTGCAACCGCAGCCGACACAGATTTGCGGCTCTGGTGGCGACAAACTGGATGATGAGATGTAAGATGTACAAGGGTCAAGCTCTTGCCTGGGTGCAACAATTATAATCGACCAACCGCAAGATCCGCACTGAAATCCTCACAGTTGCAACGATTCCGAATTTTCTTTATTCCCCAGAACTCTGAGAAGAGCTAGGAACTGTCTGGAAATTTCTGGAAGTGCCTACGACTTCATTACTGTTGCCTTTGGGCTGTTTGCTGTGCAGTTGTGTTGCTTGGGCTTCCTTTCGGAACAGAACTTTATACTTGAGATGCACACAACCACGAACAAAAGTGTTGGACTTCACAGCCATCTGAGTGTCTGGAAAAGAAGACGACCAGCTCCACCCCCCTCCTCCCCACAGTACGGCTCGCACTCCCGCCCTCAGCCAGCGCCCACGACCCGCACACCCCCTCCATCACCCGGCGCCCCCCCTTTGATGTCCGTGGCTACAGCATGTTGGTCCCTCTCCCCCCCTTCCTCTGGCGCCTCGCTCCCCCTCGGCCGCTCCTCCTCCATCAGCGCCACGTGCTCCCCGGCCCCGCCTTCCTCCGGCGAACGCCTGCCCGGCTCCCCTTCCCGCCTCCCGCGGCCACCCTGCGGCCTCCCGCGTCTCCTGATGGTGTCTTTCCTTGTGGCGCCCGGTGGCAACAATGGCCCGCGGCCTTGGGCCGTTCGTTCTGCGCAGTACTGTTTCACCATTGTGCTGCTGGCGTGTGGCGCTTTTGTGTAAGGTTTGGCGCTGTCTCTTGCGGGATGCTTGCTACGTTGCACACGTGTGTTTTGTACTCAGTGGTAGGCGTTCCATGGATGCTGGTTGCGTTACTTGCATTATTGGATGGTTTCAGATGCTCTTTGGTAGTGCATCTTTCGTGCTGGTGCCCCACACCCCTGTCGATTTAAACACAAGCACACCATCCACAACATTCCGAGAGAAGATGGAGCTCGTCATGAGTCCTGGCTTTCCAGTTACTTCTTGGCTTTCCAGCAATGCCCATGGCTGATGGGGAAGCCCTAAGGTTAGTGCACACACACACACACACACACACACACACACACACACACACACACACACACACACACACACACACACACACACAC